>JAQZBX010030693.1:0-26681 GCA_029593785.1 Cabassous unicinctus | reverse complement strand
GCCTCCCCCTCCCCTCTCCATCTCCCTCCTCCTCTCCCTCTGCCTCTCACTCTCCCTCCCGCTTTCCCTCCCCTTCCCACTCCCCCTCTGTTTCAACTGTCTTTCCCTGTACGGGAAGACTCTCCTGTGCATCCCTGGATGCCCCCTTTAGGTCAGTATCAACAGGCCAAACAAAACAGCCCAGCTGGGAGTACAGGCATCCTAAGGAATTCTTGTTGACCAAGCTCCCTGTCTCCAGGCACGGTTTGGTTTGTTTTCAGCACACATCACATCCCCATTATGGCTCAGAGTCAGAGCTCAAAGATACCCTCGTGGTCAATCAGTCACTTTTACGATGGGAAATGGAGGACCAGAAATTCCAAGCAAATTTTCCAAGGTCACAGCTAGTCTTTGGCAGGTTGAGACTAGAACTCAGAGCGCTTCATGCTACATGTGCACGCGTGTGTGTTGGAGGGTGGAAAGGCAGTCGTCACATTAACATAATTCAATAGAAGAGGAATATGTGGCTGAAAAATCTCATGAAACCCCTTCTTTCCACTGAAAGCCCACTGTTGCCAAAAAAAGGAAAGATATTTAGTGATAGCTGGTTAAATGGATATATAGCTCAAACTGCTGGAGAATTATTTTGAATTGTTATTTCTGCTGTTTGCTCCTTAGGGTAGATTCACCTGAAATTCTGCGTGTCTATGGTGGCATTTTAAATCAGTCAGAAATAAAAGAGGATCTGCCTTACTTCGGAGTTCAAGAAATCATAATTCATGATAAGTATGAAACGGCAGAGAGTGGGTATGACATCGCCTTGCTCAAACTTGACGCGCCGATGAATTACACTGGTACGTAGCCCGAGCCTGGAGCTGGGGCAACGGTGGCCTAGTTAGGATGTCCACTGCTCGGCGCGCGTCCAGACCAGCAGGAAAGGGAGCGGGTCTGCAGGCCTCATCTTCCCTCTCCTTAAGAAGCAAACTCTTTCCTGGTCACTGAATCTCATTTTGGAGGTTTAGGTAAAGAGGAAATTAGTTTTATATTGGCTTCTTCACACACGAATGGCATAGTTTTTTAATACATTGGAAAAATAAAGATGAGCTAGTCTCATGCTTCCTTTTAGAGATAAAAGCCTTGAAGGTCAAAGCAATTGAGCGGTTTGTACAGGGTCACAAACTTAGTGAGGGAGGGGTGTGGCCAGGCTTGCTCTTGTCCAGTGATACATGTTATATAATGCTGTAATGTATGACAATGAAGCAAAAAATGAATATAAAAGTGGAGAAAATACTAAATAGTGTAAGGTGAAAGAAGAGACACTCTCCTGTAGCAGGAGAGATATTGTGCTTTTGATAACTAAACTATGATTTTTAAAATCTAGATTCTCAACGACCCATTTGTCTACCTTCCAAAGGAGATAGAGATGCAGTGTATACCAATTGCTGGGTGACCGGATGGGGGTACAGAAAATTAAGAGGTAAAAGTTATGTTTCTATTTCCTAACGATAACACAGTTTACTACAACACGTTCTGCTGGATCAGGTCATACGACTGAAATGTCAGGAAAAGAGCTTATTCGATTGCAGAAAATGTATTCTTAAAGATGGAAAGACGAAGATCACCCAACTGAAGATGCTAGCATGTCTACTTGGTGGAAACTTTAAATAAGACTCTACATTCCTTTAAAGACTAATTATTTTTAATGAGATTTAATGTGAAAGCTAGTACGTCTCAGTAAATGTCCTAGCCTGTTATCCAGTTGTTTTCTCTGAGAAGTAATTCTAGTTAGACCCATAGGGAATTCTGGAACTTAGTTAATGTTAACAAAATGGGACGCATGATAGTAGGAACAACGTCTTTATGCTCTATAATCTGCATAAACATTCTAGGAGGTAAGCTGAATATGTTTTCTTGTTAGGTTTTACATAGACGTGATTTTGATTTTATGTAGAAATAAATATATGTGTACATACAAATATGTGTACATGTATACATACATGTGTGTATAGATAAGATATTCATAAATATACATGTGTTATTACATTAATATGCCAAACATTTGATTTCTTTCCAGACAAGATACAAAATACTCTCCAGAAAGCCAAGATTCCCTTGGTAACAAATGAAGAATGCCAGATAAGATACAAAAGGCATAAAATAACCAATAAGATGGTCTGTGCTGGCTATAAAGAAGGAGGGAAGGACGCCTGTAAGGTACAGAGCATTCTTAACCAATTGAATATATTCAGATTTGGAAGTTTAATACATTTAAAAACAAATAACCTTTTGCCAACGAGCACGGGCGCGGTATATGTTGTTTTTCCTACACTGACACTGGAGTGACTAGACTGGGTAAAACCCACCAGTCAGGCTCTTCCCCACAGTGAATTTGAGACATGTCTGAACTGACCTCATGCCTCTCCTTTCCTCCCCTCGTCCTAGGGCGATTCTGGGGGGCCCCTGTCCTGTAAATACAACGAGGTATGGTATTTGGTGGGCATCACAAGTTGGGGCGAAGGCTGTGCTGAAAAGGAAAGGCCCGGTGTCTACACCAACGTGGTGGAGTATGTGGACTGGATTTTAGAGAAAACTCAAGCATCATGAACAGAGCACATGAAGAGCAAAGCGATTGTTCCCTGGAAGGGGCTTTGATTCCACTGAAGAAACCACCATCAATTCCCTCCACAGGATGCAATGCCAACGAGTCACTGACAAATCAGAATAAGATATGAAAAGAAAACAAACTGTCCTTTTCCAAATTCCCATTCTATTTTTATATTTTATTTTTAAAGAAGCTTTAGATTACATCAATGTTACATAAAAAATATAAGGGATTCCCATATGTCCCACCCCCACTCCCTCCCACACTTTCCCACGTTGACAACCTCCTTCATTAGTGTGGTACATTTGTTACAATTGATGAACACATATTGAAGCATTGCTACCAACCGTGAACTATAGTTTACATTATATTTTACACTCTGTCCTGCTCAATTTTGTAGGTTATGACAAAATATATAATGGCCTGTATCTGTCACTGCAATGTCAGCAGGACAAATCCAATGTCCCGAAAATGCCCCCATATTACACCTATTCTTCCCTCTCCATCCACTCAGAACCTCTGTTGGCCACTGCCTTTACATCAATGATAAAAGTTCTTCCATTGCTAGAATAATAGTAAGTTTATAACAGAACAATAATAAGTCTACTTTAGTCCATTGTTCATTCCCTAATCGTGAGGATTTTGGAATGGTGATACTCTGATTGAGAGGGGTCTTAGATCCCATGGGGCAGATGGATGGAGCTATCTTGCTTGAAGTTGCAGACACTCTCCATTCCTTGGGATAGGTGTTGTCCATCATCATCTCCTTGTCAGTTGTCCTGGGTGAGTTGAATGAACTGGAGAGTAGGTCTTGCAACTCTGCTGAAATTCAGGGCTGAACTGGCACATGAATAGATCAAAGAGTTAAGTCTCTGAGACATATATTTAACAAGCATAGTGCAAATTATAGGTTCAACTAAAAGGGGCAGAAGAGCCATGTGTAGGGAAACTATAAATAAGTCTAACTCTCTTACACTGCGGAGCATAAATTTCAAAGTTAGGCCCACTGACAGGGTTCCGAATTCCTGAGCTTGTCTGACCTGCTAATAGCATCTGGATGTCTCTAGAACCCCCAGGAGACTTGCTGTTTGAGGCACTGTTTACTGTGGCAGTCAATGAGATCCTGCTGAAACATGCATAAGCATAACCTCTGGAATGACCTCCCAACTTATTTTATAATCTCTTAGCCATAAAAACTCACTTGTATTTAATATTTCCCCCTTTTTGTCAAGTTCTTTTTCCAAATGCATCACCAGTTGGCACTTGGTAATCTCTTGGTGCCAGGGAGGCTTATCCCTAGGAGTCATGCCCCATGCCAGGGGAAGGTAGTGAGTTTATATGCTGAGTTTGACTTAGAGAGAGTCTATATTTGAGCAACAATGAGGCTTTCAGGAGGTAACTCTTAGGCAATATATAATACTAAGCTAAGTTTCAATTTCATAAGAAAAGGTTCAGAAGTACAATCATCAATATCAAGAGTCTGGTATAATGGCCTGTCTTCCTTCACTAGGTACTGCCCATGTACTCAGGGGATTCTTGCCACTCTATTAGAGAATGTAGGAGGACTCCCCAGGATGGGAATTCAATATTCTTTCAGTTATTGCGTGGGTCTCCACCTACCAAGACAATGCTCTATGACCACCTGAACATATTGATACCCCTTAAAGGCATGCCCCAGGTGCACCCCTCCCCACATATCCTTTCATCACCAACATCTTGCACCAGTGATACTCCCCTGCCACAGTTGTGACCCTTCTGTGATCCAAAACCTCTCCAAGAATGACGCCAACAAAATAATCAAATTAATAAGAAAATGAAATAATATTTTTAAAAATAACAAATAAAATACAAAATTTTTTTGAAGTAATATAAAAATTCTTTAGATATCTTTCATCACTGTAAGATCAAGATCTATTATCTTTATGTACAGTGACATTTTCTTCCGTATGTTCCCCCAGTGTTTTATTTTTTTCATTTTATCTTCAAAGAAGCTTTAGGTTATGGAAAAGTCACATAGAAAATATAGGGGATTCCCATATTCCCAGTGCTCTACCCCTTTTCCATTCTCCCCTATTAATAACATTTTACATTTGTTACAATTGGTGTACAAGTATTGAAGCATTGCACTAACCTTCAATGGTTTACATTATGGTTTACATTTTGGACAATATAATTTTACAGGTTTTGATGAACTTTAATATGGCCTGTATCCATTATTGCAAGGTCATGCAGAATAATTCTAATGCCCTAAAAATACCCTGTGTTCCATCTATTCTATTCGTCCCTCTCCTTCCCCTCAAAACCTTGGTAACCACTAAATTTCAATTTTTGAAGAATAGGGTTCATAGTTACTTGCAATAATACTGAGGGCTTGACACGTTGGTCTGCCAAACTCCCATTAGACGATAATCATAGCTTTTCCCCAGCATCCAGTCTGTTGCTTTTTGTCACACTCTCACTGAGCCATGGAACTACCATAATGTGATATTTTTTATGATTACTACATAGACAGATATACCAGAGAAGAATCAAGTAGTGGCACCAATGGATAAGACAGAACTGATAAAAGAAACAACCCTAAAAAGGTTCGTTAAATAAGAAATGGGAACTGGGGGAGATGGGGTCAAGGATACCATCAATTCACGAGAAATTATGCTCTCCCCACGTGAACACGGTCCTTTTGTAAAGGAGGAATTTCACTGAATTCAATGGCAGGTTTTTAGAATAGTCAGGAATTCTTGTCATTTTGCTTTTTAACATATATATTTTTTCAAATCAGTCCTGCACAAGTGGGGAGTGAGTGTGCACAGAGACCCCAGAATTTCCCTGTAGGAAAGGGTTAGGAGCACAGTCCACAGAAGTGGGAACCTAGAGACTGAGTGTGAAGCTGCGCTTGCTCAGAAAACACTTTGTACATAATTTTATAATTATTCGGAGTGATTTTGGATGGGGGAGGCTGATGGAGATGAGGGGAGCAAGCTAAAGCCCCTACCCCCAAAACAGCTACCCCCATGAGTGTGGGCTTGCAGTAAGCTAGAGAATGGATGACTGGATGAGGTCAGTCTAATGTGCATAACCACCATAAGGAAAAGAATTTGCACTAAGGATGTGGTTATAGCAGATTTACTTCAGGATCTTAAAAACAGTTCCCTATGTTCTTAAAATTGGGGCTTTCTCTTTAGCACAAACATTTTCTTGGTTATTGTTTCTGATTATGTCAACAGCTACGCAGTTCATTCAATGTGAAAATATTTATTGGGCAGAATCGTGTGTTGACACCCTACTGAGCTTCGGGAATACAGTGCTGAACAAATAAATACGTGCCTGCCTTCATGAAGCTTACAGTCTAGTTAGTGTGAAAAACTAATACGACACAAAAGATACATCTTAAACTGTGATAAGTGGGATATACTGGTTTCTGTGAGAAGGGAAAGGAAGAAGAGCATTTTGGACAGGTTCAAAGATGGGAATAAAAGAGACGTTCGTTCTGAGGAAAACAAAGAAAAAACAAAAGCGCACACACACAAAAACAAAATATAAAACTAACTAGAATGGTGTAAAGGAGCCAACTCCAAAATGTTTATAGATTAAGAGATTTGAGCCTCGGTGTGCCTTCTGATTACCAAATAATAACAAGAACAAGACTCTTATCTGTTTGCTACTTCAGTGGTCTTGAGTCAACACTTCACATAGAATGGGGTAAGATAATTCCAGATAAAAGAGATCTTTCTGTGAAGGCTTTCCTAAGGAA
This sequence comes from Cabassous unicinctus, assembly GCA_029593785.1. Lineage (NCBI taxonomy): Eukaryota > Metazoa > Chordata > Mammalia > Cingulata > Chlamyphoridae > Cabassous > Cabassous unicinctus. The sequence continues at coordinate 20,349 of JAQZBX010030693.1, read as the reverse complement.
TGTTTGAGAAAAACACAAATTTTAGTTTTGTAATAGCTTTTCATAATGTCTTGATTTTTGGATAGCAGTGTATTCACGTGATTCATGCACGCGACTCTGTAGGAAGATGTAAAATATACGATGGAAAGACGGCCGCCTCCGTCCCAAAAGTCAGCACCCTGACACACTCCAGCGATTTGCGTTCTCTGAGAGAGATTTTCCTACATCAGGACGGAGAGGGGCCCACAGCCTGCCCTGCTGTCGGGGCTCCCCACTTCAGGCAGCCGGTCCCCGACCAAGCGCACCCGGCTGTTTCGGTCCTTCGTTCTGTCACACCCACGCAGATCTGCTCGGGGGGTAGAGCTGCTGGGAAAAATAGGGGGCGGGTGGGTGGATGCACTTTTAATTTTCACAAATATCGGCAATTTCCTTTCAAAAATTTGTAGCAATTTTCTCTCCCATTAGCAATGTCTGAGAAGGCCACGCTTCAACTAACATCACGTCACCAAACTCAGAAATTTTAGCCTTTCTGATAGGTATCTCAGTGTAGTTGCATTTTTATGATTCTCTTAATAGAAATAAAATTAATCATCACACGTGTAAGATCAATGAATTTTTTATTGCCTCATTTAATGTAACTTATCTATTAACTCGGTAGTTTCCGTGTGGGTGGAGAGAGACTATGCTCTTTGCAGTCTTAAAAACATGGTGAGGACTTTTACGGGAAAAGAAAGTTCCAGGGCTTGTGTTTTTCATGCTGGATAGCGACTCAGCATGTGGACATATGGGCTGTCCACCCGTTTCCCTGCGTGTTAGAGACGGACATTTGGAGTAGAGCTGGCCTAATCTCCGGCTCCAGGGGTGGAGCCTGGGTTGCCGACGTCCTCTCCTTGCTCTGCAGCGGCACGTGGGGGGCAGGCGTGGGCAGCGGGCACAGGCATCCCCAGCCACAGCGATCGGCGCCGGGCCCCATCTGAGCAGAGCTGCTGAGCTGGCCCGAGGGAGTGGCCCCGTGTGAACGGGGAGGCATTGGACGTGGTCGTGCTGGCAGCGACCTTGAGCTGAGCCCAGGACACGGCGGAGTGGACAGGGCGCCGGCAGCCTGCCTGCGAGGGCTTGGCCGTTTCCTAGCGGCCAATGCCTGTTGGGGTTCAAGCCACTCTGAGCCGGGTTCCCTGTGACGGGCACTGGAGGGAGCCGATGCACCCAGGCCCCGTCATCCGACACTGGTTTTGGCCATGCCAGTTAAATTCAACCTGCGCTTACTGGGCCCTGAGCCCTGCGCTGCGCCATGGAGCATGGCTTAGATTTTCTCCCAACTTAAAACGCTCTATTTCTTTGAATAACTTTCATTTTAAACATCCAAAGAAAAGCTGGTCCGGACTCTTCATGGGCTCCCCTCTTCCGGAGGGGAGCGTGGCCCCCTCGCGGGCTTCCTGGGCTCTCCGTGGTGCTGCGGAGGCCAAGGTTGCCATTATCACAGACTCTGGAATGACAAGTGTGCGTACAGCACCGCGCCGATTTAGGAAAAGACTTCACAAATAATAAACCCGTGATTTCCCACCTCATCAAACAACCAGACGCTTCGAGGCATTCGCCTCCTTCCAGGCTGCGGTCTTCTGCGCTCCAGCCTCGCTTCGTGCCCGGCGGTGTCCGTGCCTGCCCCCGGCCTCCCTCCCCTCCCTCCTGGGGGAGCCTTTCGGCTGCAGGGAGCCCCAGCTCCGGGACGCCGTCCTGTGCCGCAGCCTGTGCAGGGATGCCTGGGAAGCCACCCGTTACCTCGGGGACGGCAGAGAAGGGAGCGCGTGGCCACGGCTGCCCGCGGGGACCAAGCTAGACCTGACCCCAGAGCCACCCCTCAGTGGTGAGAGTAAAGGAAGGGCCCATGGTCAGGGCAGTGCAAGCTCCTCTCTCCTGTCAAGGAGACTATTTCTGCCTTTCCCAAGGCCATTCCACAAACTAAAAATAACTCTTGAGAGCAATTCTTCAGCTAGCCAGCAACGTGCCGTGTGTGTCGGAGAGAGACGGAGGGAGAGAGAGAATGAAAATGAGCATTTCTGATAACTGACATCAACACGTCTTCCAGCTCCACTGCCTCCCCTCAGGACCTCCTGCTTCTTCATCTTGTGATGTCTGTTACTTTCTTCCCAGCGTTGGAATAAGAAAAGACCAAACAAGATAATGCATAAAACAGACTTTGACAAACACAAATTCTATAAATACAGTTTACTGTTGTGATCTATTTATTAACTTTCAGAGAAGATAAGACACGTAAAACGCCTCCTAGAGTAACTGGCACAGGTTTCCGCCTTGAGCAAAGTGCTGCTGGTAAAGAAGTGATGAGAGCAACAGAAGATGATACGTGGCATGTGAATTACGTGGAACCCATAGACTGCTGGAGGTGAGAGAGGCTTCGATAGTCTCATCCAGAGAAAAGCAGCCCAGACGGGGAAGTGGCCTGTGCCGGCCCCACGGCTGGTTAGCAGGAGAGCTGAGCCCAGGCTGCTTCGTCTTGCTACCGGCGGTGCTTTAGGAGCTGATTTAAATGTGAAGGGAAAGCAGGTCCTCTTTCAGGACACGCGTCTGGCCCTGCTGCTGCCCCACATCGGAGAGCAGCTGCTGCGGAGCCACACTGGACATGTGACCCTCGGCCGCCTGCTCGGAGGCGCTGCGGTCCAGACTGGGCCGCTGGCCTCCAGGCAGGATCTGTGTGAGCTCTACTTGTCCTGGAGATCCCAGCAGCCTGGCGCCGTGGAGCTCGCGAGCAGTCTTTCAAACCCGTGGGGACAGCACGAGCACGTCGCTGTCATTTCATTCCGCCTGTTCTGCAGTTAAGGGAATAGCTTTAAGCGGACGCTGCAGACGTGAAAGCTCATTAGTCAACCATTAGTGCTTAGTACTGTTTATATTAATAATAATATCATCTTTATTAGCAAATATGAAAAAGAATACAGTAAAAATACTACATCTATCAACCTCTAAAGGAATGTCTAGCATGTTCTGAGCACGGTGTGCTGTGCTTCATTTACTCCTCATTTCCACCATGTACAATAAGATATTATTATTCCCTCTATAAAAGAATGTAATGCTATTGTACAGGAAAAATAGAAAAGTCAAACCAGTTTGCAAATAATTTCCACGCAATTCTTCACATCCCCACAAGATGGCACTTTTACATTCCTTTTTATTAGAATTTAAACGAGAACCTGAGCGGAATGCACTGAATTTACAATCTATTAAATCAAAATCTATGCGTATAGACTCTCTGGAAGCACTGAGTCAAATCAGCCGCCTCAATTCAGAGATGCTTGGCTGTTCAAATACGACTGCCGCGAGCTCCCGTCCCCAGGCAGCGGACCTCACTCAACCCACGTGCCGCAGCAGCTCTGCCTCCCTTTGATGCCAAACCAGTCCCTCACCCGCTCTGACGGACGTGTGAAGAGAATCCACTCCCTTGGTTAAGATTGCCAAAAGAGCACAAAGCACACCCATACACATGCACATAAATCCACACACACTTTCAGAAGTGGACGTGGATACAGTCATTCACGACTTCCTGAGTCAAGTTCTTCGGCAGCGGCTTTCCTGCTGCCACGTGTTCCTTGGCCCCAGCCTGCAGGGCTCAGCTGAAGCAACCTGGAGCCACGGTACCTACAAGGACGAAGCCAGCTTCGTGGGGCTGGTGCCTACGCTTCTCGTGAATGTGATATCAGGAGCCTCCGGGGGTGGAACTCCACTCAGCATTTGGCTGTCCCCTGCATGTGGACTGAGAAACGGCCTGAAGCGCGAATCTGCCGACTCACAGACAGTGTGTGACGAGCTGGCCAGCTGGCCGGGGACTTGGGAAAATGACATTGGAGAACTGGTGGCAGCAAGGTCCAGGAAGAGGGTGAGGTGCAGCTCTGGAAAGGACAGCTTCTCCCATGTGTGCCCACCAGAGGCGTCATCCTCGTGGCCTGAGCCTCGGAGCCTCCAGGCAGGAGAAATTGCTGGAAGCTCTGCAAGGACCTCCCCTCTGCACCCCACCCTCTTCGGGTTCGCTAGAGCACCCCAAACCACAGCCAGCAATCAAGCCTGATGTCCAGACAAGGGCGAGACAGGGATACTGGGGGGATAAAGCTGGGCCTGGCTCCTCGGGCCAGGTGGGACCCCTGCCTCCCAGCTGATGCTCGGCTTCACAGGAGGGGCCACTCCACACCCCTCTGGATGAAAAGCCCTCCAGGAGTGAGCCCAGACGACACCCCCTGCTGAGAGGAGCCCCTTGGGCCCTTGTTGGGGTGGGGGGAGGCCTGAGGAAGTATATTTTACTCAAATGTAAGCCATTAAACTGTTTATGAAAGAGAGAATACTCTGTTTAAAAAAATGCAACTTTTTGCACGAAAGTATTATTTCAGAATGAATTTCCGTTCAAGAGCTGCCCTTTAAACTTATGCTAAGTAATTATTGCTACAAAGGAGAGTACTCAGAGACACAATATAAAAAATATTCAAAATTCTCAATGACAAACTAATGGTCTTCTCTCTCATGCATTACCTGATTCATCCAAGAAATAATACATTTGATTATAAGGCCTGTAATTTTCATATTATATTACCGAGGATAAGAGATATGAAAGAAGCTTTTAAAACACAATTGATACAGTGGGTGGAGACTCACACAATAAACAACAAAATATCGAACTCCCATCTCGGGGAGTCCTGATATGTTAACAGAGTGGCAAGAATCTCTTGAGTACGTGGGCAGTGCCTAATAAAAGAAAACACACCAGTATGCCAAGTCCTCAATATTAATAAGTGTAACTAAGAATCTTATTCTTGTAAAATTGAAACCTAGCCTAATAATAACTATTGCCTAATAGTTACCTCCTGAAAACCTCCTTGTTGCTCAAATGTGGCCTCTCTCTAAGCCAAACAGCATATAACCTCACTACCTCTCCCCGCCCCCATCCCCACCATGGGACATGACTCCCAGGATTGTGCCTCCCTGGCACCCAGGGATTATTACCAAGCACCAACTAGCAATGCATTTGGAGAAAGACCTTGACCAAAATGAGGAAACATTAAATACAAAAGAGTTTTTATGGCTAAGAGATTTCAAAGTGAGTCAGGAGGTCATTTTGAGGTTACACTTATGCATGTCTCAAGCATATTTCACTAACTGCCATTGTGAACAAAGCCTCAAATAGGGGTGCTCCTGAGGGCTCTAGAGCCATGCGGATACTATAGGCAGGGCAGACACCCCCTTGAAATCAACACCCTGTCAATAGACCTTACCTTGGAATATATGACAACCTATTTCCCCAATGTAACAGAGCTAGACTCATTTATAATTTCCCTACACATGATTCTTCTACCCCTTTTATTTGAACCTATAATTAGCACTATACCTGTTAAATACACGTCCCAGAGACTTAAATCTTTGGGCTGTTCATATGCTGGTTGAGCCCTGAATCTCAGCAGAGTTGCAGCCAACACTTACTCTCCAGTTCATTGGACTTGCCCGGGACAACAAAGAAAATGACAATGATGGACAATGCCCATCCCCCAAAAGAAAGTATCCACAACTGTAAGCAGGACAGTTCATCCATCTGCCTCATGGGATCTAAACGCCCTCTCAGTCGGAAGCAGAGTGGGCATCACCATCCCTAAATCCTCAAGGTTGAGGAATGAACAAACATAAGTGGGGAATGCAACTATGGACAAAGTAGACTTATTAGTATTGTAGTAAAGGAAGAACTTGTAACATTGCTATAAAGATAGTGGTTACCAGAGGTTCTGAGGGGAGAGGGAGGGAATAATAGGTGGAGTATGGGACATTCTTAGGACACTGGAATTAAGTATAACCCCAATGTAAACTATAGACCTTGGTTAGCAGCTATGCTTCAATATTTATTCATCAATTGTAACAAATGTACCACACTATTGTAAGATGTTATCAGTAGGGGAAGAGGTGGGAGGGGTAGAGGTAAGGTATATAAGAATCCCCTTTACTTTTTTTTAAAGATTTTATTTCTCCCCTGCCCCCTCGTCATTTGTGTCACTGTCTGCTGTGTCTGTTGTGTGATGGTCTTCTTTTTAGGAGGCACCGGGAACCGAACCTGGGACCTTCCATGTGGGAGGGAGGTACCCAATCACTTGAGCCACCTCTGCTCCCTCCCCTTTACTTTTGATGTAACTTTTCTGAAATCTAAAACCTCTTGAAAAATAAAGTTTATTATATGAAAAAAATCACAATTGATAATCATATAAATGAGGAATATTAAGCAATGTTTCATCATGAAGACTTATTGCAAATGTTTTATTTTGTTTTTACTATATTTTAGGTGATTTCATTTTTTCTTTAAAAAACAATGGATGAATATAAAATGTAACAAATGCATAAATATTAAAATGAATCATAAAAATTCTTTGAAGATTGTATGTCAAAGTTGTACATCTAAGTATTTACCTTGCTGTTAGTGGTTCAAGACATAAAATTTCTGTTAAATATTTTATTACATGAATGCTGAAAAAGTCTCTTCTTAACTAATGGAAGTTTTTGGCTTAGGCTCATGTTCAAATCACAAAAACATATCACTGAATGGTCCTTTAAACGTTTCGGAATTTTTAATGGTAGAGAGGGTATAACCAATTACTTTATGAATATGAATGCAAAATACATTTCTTGAAGAAAATTTTAGGAATATACCAAAATGCAGAGATACGAGTAAAATCCACCATGCTCCCAGTGTGCTACTCATATTCTGACAATTCTTTCCAGGCATCGTTCTGTGCTTCAGAAGCTAATGAAGAGAACTTAGAAGAGACACTTCAGCGCAATATCCTATTTGAATACAGATAGGAAAATTCCAAATAGAACACAAGCACCTAGAATCCAGATGGATAAAAAATGAGGTGAATCCTATTATAAGGTTTGGATGGATCTACCTTATTTGGCCTTTCAGTAAATGTTGGGCTCTTGGGTAAGAGCAGCTGTGCGGACCCTTCCCCTTGACCTCCCTGTAAGACAGTTTGTGGCAGCACAAGCAAGTCTTGCACCAAAGGCTCCTGAACGTGCAAAGGCTCGTTGGCAAGCATGCAGGAGGCAGTCGCACCCCTAGGCTTAGCTCCTGCAGTCCTGGCGTCTGTCCACAGGCATTCTGTCCTGCTCTGAGTGTGACCAGCTAACCGAGGGGCACCGTGTCCTGGCAGCAGGGCCAGTGAGCCTTGAGGCTGGTCCAGGAGGCTCTAGCTCCAGACCGCAGTCCACACAAAGGCGCGAGGGTGGGCTTGCGGGCTTCTCACTCCAATCACGTGCCTCTACCTGGCCCCACCTTAAGCACCACCATTTGCTGGTGAAAATGACTTCCAGCAACCCACTGCACCATTTGAAATGCTAAGTAACACCACTGGAGGGTCCCTTCCTCCTTAGGATGCGCCAGGGGCTAAGTAGCCACCCTCAGGCCACTGTTTCCCTAACTGGCCACGCACATACATCACACTGTCTACACTGGGGGCTGTCTACACTGGGTGCTGTTTACACTGGGCTCTGTCTACACTGGGCTCTGTCTACACTGGGCTCTGTCTACACTGGGTTATGTCTACACTGGGTTATGTCTACACTGGACTCTGATTACACTGGGTGCTGCCTACACTGGCCATGTTTACACTGGGCTCTGTCTACACTGGGCTCTGTTGACACTGGGCAGTGTCTACACTAGGGTCTGTTTATACTAGGTTCTGTCTAAACTGGGCTCTGTCTACACTGGGTGCTGTCTACACTGGGTGCTGTTTACACTGGACTCTGTCTACACTAGGGTCTGTTTATATTAGGTTCTGTCTACACTGGGCTCTGCCGACACTGAATACCAAAGTACTTTAAAATACGTTACCGTGCAGGCAACATAACAGATTTCTTGTTTTATTTCAAATAATTTTTTTAAACACCCTCACCTTAATAATCTTAATTGTCCCGTTAGTTTGTACTAGCAGAAGTGCAAGGCACTCGACTATCCTAAAGAAGTCCCTAAACTTAATCTAAAGGTAATTTAAATACGGGAAGAAGCCTGTTACTATGAATCTCATTTTCAGCACCGAGGAGCCCTACAGTGACGCTTCAAAGCATCGTGCCGTTACAAAGATGTTTATTTTTCACTCCCTTTCACATGAGGCCCCTTTCTCCTATGACTTGTTGCAGATCGTCATTATCCGCTGGCTTCTGCTAATGCTTCTTTGTCTTCTGAGTTTTAAAGCAATATTGCCACATAAAAATTTGTAAGAATTCTAGAGATCACACAGCCTTTTACAATACTCGGGGCTGCCAAAATTAATGAGATGTAATGATGCTATGGATGAGATTTTACTAATTTGATAGCATCTTTACTATTTATTTTTACTTCTATGTAGAAGTTCTTTTCTAAGTCTGAAGCTGCCAGTTATATTCGGCTACCGCTAGGTCCTGGCACAACTGGTGTGAAACACGTTAGCTCTCAACTTCTAACTGGAGAACAGTATTTATGAACAAGATGATCAAAAGTGCAAACGGATATCTAAACATGTCTTCTATTTATGTAAACAAATGCACACATATGCATATGTATTTATATATCATTTTAGAAATATTGGTATGTACTGTGAAAAATTTGATTTTTACCCACAATAAAAAAAAATAAAAATAAAAAATAAACATGTCTTCTTTCGTGGGGGCAGAGAAAAGACCTGCTGCTGCTAAAAGTCTGTGCAGAATACAGTCTCTTTCTGCGCAAGGTGACCGTCTGTGTCAGCAAACTGCCCTGACATGCCCCGAGACCGAAGCCCTGGCCGTAACTGCAGCTCTGCTTCCGTGCAGCTCTGAGCTCAGATGGCAGAGCCAACCCACTGCTCTTTCCACACATAAACTTAGCACTGCTCATGATCGTGTCTGATCATCTCTCACAATTTACTCATAAAGGTGTAGATTCCAAGGAAAAGTAATTTCTTTCAAATAAAGCATTTTATTTCCTTTCATGTAAGAAAAATACAGTGGGCACAAATTAAAGCAAAATTCACCCACAGAGTTACCTGCCGCAGGAAGACTTCTCATTGGCTCGAAACGTCCCTCCTCACGTACCTGTTACAACGACCACCTATCGCACTGCGTTATCACCGCTCAACCCCTTTGCAATGCCAAGTTACTCGCCCATCTCTCTTTCTTTGAGCTCCTTCAGGACACAGTCTAATATGCCTTATTAAACTTTGTTTCTCACGGTAAACCCACAGGCCCTGCTGCTATCACCCGTTTCCCTGTTATCTGCAGTAAAGCTTTTAAAGAGTTAGTCACACTTGGTGCCACAGCCCCCCAACTTCCCACTTACTCTTTGATCTACTCCAGTCTAACCCCAGTCCCAAGACTGTTCTAATAGTCATCAGTTCTCCATGTTGCCAAATCCAACAGACAATTCTCTGCAGACCCAGAGCAATGACCCGAACTCTACAGCACGGTGCTCCCTTGTCCCCTTGACCCCAGAGTCTCCTTGTTGCCCCCCGACCCCTCCGTCCACTCCTTTGGGCTCCCCCTGCCCTTCCTGCCTTTTAGATCTTAGTGCGCCCCAGGATTTGTTTTATCCACATATTCCCTGATCTCATCCAGTGAAATGGATACATACAGATTATCCCAAACATGTATGTCTGCAAGAACTCAAAAACCCTAACCAGCCCAAACTGGACGTCTTGATTCTACCACCCCCTATGCATCAACACCCAACCAGTTCCTCAAGGGAACGAGCAGTCGGTCTAGACGACAGGTGAGGGCGGAAGGGAGAGGAGCAGATGAGTGTAGGGTGCAAATATCCCAACCTGTGGTAAATTAAACTTATTACTGTGATCCAGACTCAAATCAAGAATACTCAGACGACATAGTGCTAATTCAAGTTGGGGGTGGTCTCGGCGACATGCGCCTCCTGGGGGCAGCGGGAACCTGGAAGAAGAGATGCGGACGCAGGGACTCTGAGAGTTTGCCTCCACTCTCTTCCTCTTTCTCTTTCCATTTTTTGTTTGTTTTGCTTTCTTCCTCTTGAACAGAGATGGGTTCTTGCTGACGGTAAGTGTGGCTTGAGAAGGAGGGGCCTGGGTGTCTGGAGACAGTTCCTTTTAAGGACAGAGACTAATTTTTTTCCTATGATGTAGCTAATCTACACACCTCCAGTAGGACTCTGCTGCCAACAGAGTCCAAGCCACCATCGTCTCTTTCATGCCCAAACAAATTTGGGACTCTACCAACAGGTATCCTTGCTGGTATTTTCTACTTTCTAACAATTCACTGTCCACAAGTAAGGCAGACTTTTCAGCATAGAAAGCAGATTATGGAAGCCCTATCCTCCTCTCTCTTTAAATTTACCTCAAGTCAAACTCCAGCCTGGGCTCTAAGCTACCTGGCTGCCGTATAGCTCATCACCAATCACTCTCCCCCACTCACCATTCTCCACTGCGTACCTCTATTCTTACCTCGGGAACTTTGTACTTTTATCTCCAACCATTCTTTCATCTCTAAGCCATTCTCAGCTCTTCCCTGTTTTTTAGGTCTCAGCCCAAATGCCACATCCACAGAATTGTCTTCTAATCCACACTAACTGTTCTCATCTGTTAGGTTGCCAAAATGTGATATTCCAGAAACGGGCTGGCTTTTACAATGGGGATTTATGGGCTTGCAAGCATACAGTTCCGAGGCTGAGAAAAATGTCTAAATCAAGGCATCACCAGGTGATGCTTTCTCCCCCTAAGCTGGCTGCCAGGGATCCTGAATCCTCTGTCACATGGCAAAGCACATGGCAGCTTCTTCTGGGCTTTGCCTCTTCCTCCAGGACCCCTTGCCGTCAGCTTCCTGCTTCCCTGGCTCTCTTTCTGTCTTCCTGTGTATATTCTTCCCGTTTATAAAGGACTGCAGTGGGAGGATTAGGACCAACCCTGGGCCATGCCTTACTGAAGTCACCTCATCAAAAGGTCCCACCTACAGTAGGTCCACACCCTGAGGGGTGGACCAGCTTGAAGAACTTGGTTTTCTGGGGTGCAAACGTCTCAAACTATCACACAGACTGAATTAGGTCCTCATTTGTCACTAACACAATATTTTTCACATCATCCCAGTACAAATTATCTTATTTGTTTTTGTTTCTTTTCTATATACCATTCCATAAAAGTTCAACCAGCTTTTAAAATGGTAGATTTTCCCATAAATATCTGCTGAATGAATGAGCACATAAATGAGTTAAAGAACTAGCAGAGCCCCGTGCTTCCTGCTGGTTATCATAAACACATATTTACAAAACCAGAGCAACATCACATTGCAATTCACAATGTCTCTCTGTTTTCCACTGCTTGTTACTGGAAATTCAGGATTCTGTGTAATTTTCCCAATGGAAGAAAATTGTCCTGAAAGATCTGTCCCCAGAAACAGACATCTGTCATAACTAAAGCATAACTGTGAATATGGTAAACAAACAGCCGAATAGTTCCTTCTATTCTCCAAAAGGACTCTATTAAAGGTCAATGAAATGTTGAGATTTAGTTAATTCTTTTTAAATGTTGCCATTTAAAGCCCATGTTGGCTTGGATGAGTATGAAATATACTGTGAAGCAGAGTAGAGAAAAAAAGGGGCGGGGGCTTCTGAAAGCATATGGCATGCTTCCTGGATATTAAAAATTGCATTTGGGGGCACTTGTATGTGCAGCCAAGACAGCAGACTTACGAGTGACAGATCCGAGTTGGAGCTCTGATCTCTCTCTTTGCACCCTCTGCCCACACTTCCCACACCTGCTGTACAGCACCCTGGCTTGTCCCACCACCTACAAAGTGCTCTTGGCCCAAAAGTTACTTTCTAGTTGAACTGAAGCTTACGACATCTCTATTTGTTTCTAAAAAATGTTCATGTTCATTTTGTTTATTATAAGTAATTCTTAAAATTGCATAAGCTCTAACCAGAAGACTCCTTCAAGGTCCAAAACCAGAATGATTTGAGCAACAATATGAATAATGTAGTATTAGAATATAACCTAAATAGAAAACTAATATAAATAAATATCTGTGAATTCATGCTGATAAGCATATATTGTGGAATTATATATAAATACTTGGAATTATATATAAATTTATATATAAACTATAAATAAATAAATAAAGGCAATTTTCCCACACAGAAGTACTCAAAATAACTTATGAAGACACCCCTCCTATCAAGGGGGTGGTGCATAACCGCCCCCATCTTGCTTACTGACTTGTTTCCAAAGGGCAGAGTATGGAAAAGAAGAGAGGATCATTTTATGGTGGAGAAAGCTGTAATCATCACCTCAGCTCGGTGGTCAAGGTTAGCATCGTCACAGGTAAGGCATGTTGATAGCATGGACACTTAAATTTTGGTTGAGATATAATTCAAAACTGCACAATTCACCCATTGAAAGTGTCCAGTTCAGTGGTTTTTAGTAAATTCAGTTATGCAACCGTCACCGCAATCCAACTCTAGAACATTTTCTTACCCCTTTCGTCTCCCCCAGCCCCAGGCAATCGCTGTCTACTTCCTGTTTCGACAGATTTGCCTGTTCTGGATATTTCACATAAATGGAAACATACAATATATGCTATTTTGTGCCTGGCCTTGTTCACTTACTATAATATTTTCAAGGTTCATCCATGTCGTAGTATGTGTCACTATTTCATTCTTTTTTTGATTGAATAACATTCTATTTATGGCTATTCCACACTTGTTTATCTCTTCATCGGCTGATGGACATTTGGGTGTGTTCACATTTTGGCTATTAAAAACAATGCTGCTAAGAATATCCTTACAAAAGTTTTTTATGTAGACATATGCTTGCATTTCTCTTAGGTATACACCTAGCAGTGGAATTGCTCTTGAAAGCAGCTACCCCATTTTACATTCCCACAGAAACATCTGAGGGTTCCAATCCTTCACATCCCCACCAACACTTGTTCCTTACTATTATCACTATTACCATGCTGGAGGTGTGTTAAGTGGTACTTTTTTTAAATTTCCAATTCCCTAATGACTAATGATGTTGTGAATATTTCCATATGCTTATTGGTTATTTGTAAATCTTCTAGATTGTAGAAATCTTTATTCGAATCCTTTATTCATTTTTTGAATTGGGTTACTTGCTTTTTGGTATTGAGTTGTGAAAGCTTTTTTATATCCTGGGTTCTAGTTCTTTGCCAGTTATATGATGCAAATCTTTTTTCCCCACACTGTAGGTTGTCTTTTCACTACCTTAATGGTGTCCTGTGAAATACAAAAGTTTTTAATCTTGATGAAATCAAATATATCTGTTTTTCTTGTGTTGCTTGTGGTTTTGGTGTCATATCTAAGAAACGGTTGCCTAATCCAAGGGCATGAAGATTTATTCTTATGATTTCTTCTACAAGTTTTATAGTTTTAGCTCTTACACTTAGGCCCATCATCCATTATGAGTTTAATTCTGTGTGGGGGGAGATACAGGGGTACAAACTTATTCTTTTGCCCGTTGATATCCAGTTTCCCTGTACCATTTCTTGAAAAGACTATTCTCTCCCCACCAATGGTCTTGGAACACTGGCCAATAATCACCTGAGCACAGACGAGTGGGTTTATCTCCGGGGTCTCAGTTCTAGTCATAGATCTACATATGTCTATTCTGCCCATTTCACTGTAGATCTGCAGTAAGTTTTAAAATCGGGCAGTCTTGGTCCGCCAACTTTGTTCTTTCCCAAGATTGTTGTGGCTATTCTGGGTCCCTTGCATTTCCATATAAAGTGTAGGATAAGCTGATCTATTTTTGCAAAAAAGGCAGTAGGGATTTTGATAGGGAGTATGTTGAATCTGTAGAGCAATTTGCAGAGTATTGTCATCTTATCAATATTAAGTCTTCCAACCCAAGAACTTGTAATTGGGATGATGGCCTGTGGGCTGGATCTAGCCTGCCAAGTGTTTTGGTAGATAAAGTTTTATTGGCACTCGGCCATAGCCTGTGTTCACACATTGTCTACGACTGCTTCTACAGGACAGTGGCAGAGCCCCTACAGCACACAGAGCCCATGAAGCTTACCACCTGGCCCCGCATGGGAAAGGCTAGATGAGCCCTACACTCTTCTGTATGGCCTTCCACGATACCTGCCTCATGGCTACTGGGAAAAATAAACAATGCGGCCGATTGAAGGTTCCTAGAATTTGCCTACTAGGCATTTATCACAAAGTCACTTGATAAATGGTTACAATTATTGTCGTAATTGTATTATTCCTTACCAGGGCTGTATCGTAAACTACATGTGGGCTTTTTTCAGCAGCCTGCCTATTGGGAATTGTATCCTAAAACGTTTCTCTATTTTGATCTCAGAGATGAGGTCATACCCATTATCCTGCTTTCCTTTCTCAATTTGGGCCTCGTTTCAGGACCATTCACCTCTTTTCAATGAGTCCAACATACGAAAATGTCTATAGGCGTGGTGGGCGTATCATGGAAAAGAGGCCTGCATTTCTTTGGCTGAAAAGGATGATATAATGAAACACACTACGATGAGAAGAAAGAAGAGGGTGATTTCCAGAGTGCAAAGTTCTGTGTGTTTATGGCAGCACCAGTGTCCTGAGCAAAATGAGATTACACTGAATTCTCATCCCAACAAAGGAAAGAGAAATCCAATTTAAAGCTAGCTTCCGCTAGATTTTACTGCAAACTAGAAGATCAGATTGAGCTAAATAATTTGAATTTTATTCATAACTCTTGGGGAATGCCTGCAGCAGTCACTCTCTGCCGGGAAGAGACTGGGAGTTTGATTTTAGCCACGGGATACTTCCCTTGCTTCTAACCTCCCACCTGCCCACTCTAGGAAACTTGAAAGAGCTCAACTGCTACAGCAGAGGCACTTATTTTTGGGAGCAAAAATCCTCTCCCCAATCTCTCACATTTGGTTCCCCAAAAGTGGAACATTAGAGAAGGTCCTCAATTCAGCTCATGATGGAAGAAAAACGCTTCTTTCTAAGAATGGTTGTCCAGCTCCCTTGAGGCCAGTCAGAGGTGCCCAGGAGGCACATGCTTGGCAGGGGCAGTCCCTGCCCCCCCGTTTCCTTAGTGGGTTATCTCCAGGCTGCCCACTGAGCCATCCTCCCTGCCTGTGTGGACTGGTGCAGCAGGGACTCCTTCACACCAGTCTCTCTCCAGCCAGCCACATCCTTCTCCCAGTCATTGGTTAACTATGGGAGCAAAATAAATCAATTCAATGCTTATCAAACTATTCTATTTGTTAGCCTGTCCTTTTATTTTCAATTTATTTTTACACATATTTGATATGTGCAGGCTACAGAGCTAAGTTCTGAAAGGAAAATAATGGTAAAGGTAAATGCAATTCCTTTGCATGATAACATTATCTAGTGAGAAAGTGGCTGAGAGCAAAAAGGATTTCACACGGCAGAACCAGAGTGCTCCCAACCCCGTCCACTAACAGATTGCCTCGTCTTTCCAAGGTTCCTAGCTTGGTTGCAGGATGTCGCCAGGTGCACTATCCATTCACTCATTCATTCATTCAACCAATGTTCATCGGTCCATTCTGGTGAGGCAGGCACTGTTTTAGGTGCCAGGACCACACCAGTGAGTTCAAAACACTCATTACCATACGTTTCAAGACGCTCGTGAGAAAGCAGAACACGGCCTAGCAAGCTGTGTCTTAACTGATATTTCAGGTTTTCTATAGATAAAATTTAATAAATATGCAACTCTACACGGACTTTCAGGATAATTTCAAACTCGTTAGTGTCAAATACAAGATACTTTATGTTCTGCATGTGGGTTCAAGAAGATACTCAAGCCTTATGAGCATATTAGCATAATTAGAGGTGAGAAAGGTTTGTTCTCCATCAGTAAAGGTCCTCTCACTGTCTCTATCCCACACCATATTCTTAACAAATTTTGATACGCCTACTCCCCAAATCTTTTCAAACCATACCCACCTCTCTCCACACACACTGCCCCAGCCATCACCCAACCTAATTGTCTCCCTCCTGGAAAGTTCCACAGCCTCTCATTGGCCTCTGGGCAACTAGGACCCATATATCTCTCGCTCATTTTCCACACGTTTGCCTCTGTCATGAAAATGCAGCTTAACTTACCCTCTAAAGACTGCCTGGGTCTTCAGGGTAATTCCCAGTATCTTAGGATGACACGTAAGCCATCCACAGCCTGTTCTCTGCTCGGCTACCTAAACTCTGCTCTCTCCAGCCCTCTACTTGTATCTTCCAGCCAAGCCAAGCCTTGTTTGTGTCCTCAGAACAGTCCATGACGTCAATCTCCGTGGCCCAACATTTACCCTTCCTTCTGCTTATATCCCTTTCCAACCATATCCACTTGCTTGTTAATTAGGGCTGGCTGAGCTGCCACCTCCTCCCTGCAGCCCTCCTGTGCCTTCTCTGATTCCCCTGCTCGCACCCTGGTGCTGCCTGGTACATGAACCTCTTCAGAACTCCATGCTTTCTTGTCACAGAGGCCTGCTGTGCATGCCCCACCAATCCTGAGCCCGTTGCAGGAAGGCACCGTGCCCTGCCCCACATACTCCCTGCGCGGTGTTCACGTCTGGCATGCCATGGACACTGCAGGTTGCTGATCACCACATACAAGAATGCATGCAAAAAGACTCAGCATCAGGCATCACAGCAGGAAAAACGATGGGTGCTTGGCTATTTTTCAGAGTCCAGTGACGGATGTAAAATATTTTTTTTAGCTAGCCTTATTTTAGCTTCAGTCATTCACTCCATATTCTAAAGGCCCGGGGGGGAACATACCCTGAATTTCCATTTACTCTATATGTTTTATATGTTGTGGTAGGTATGTATGTGTTACAGTGAAAATGGTCACAGAAAAATAGAGATTGCCTCAGCCAGCCTGTAGAGCGAAATACCACTTAGGCACCCTTGTAAGAAATCAGCTCTTGAGTAAATTTAGATGACCTTTGGTTAAATGGCTTCTAGAAAACGATCTGGTATTCCAGAGGCTAGGCTTTAGCACCAGCTCTAGGCTCACTATCTTATCTCAGGTAATAGTGCCTTAAATAGAATGGCATTGTCTACAGAACTTTCAGCGATGGTGAAAATATTGCTTGTTTGTGTTGTCCGGTTCGGCTGCTGAACACTTGAAATGTGACCAATGCAATGGAGGCATTGAATTTTTAATTTCATTAATTTACACTGAAATAGCCGCCCATAGCTAGTGGTTACCACATGGAAGAGGACAGCTCTAGAGGCCTACGAATACATGTGCCTCCCTTTCTCCATATACAAGGCTGTCTACTGCGATATTTGCAACATAGTGAGCCGGGCCCTGCAAACGAAACTATTTTAGGAAAGTTCACTTATTGTAGCCAGGCTGCATCAAGACCTTCAGAGGCACGGAAGCCCCTGCTGCCCCTCCCTGCTCCCCCCATCCCCATGTTACATCTAATTAACTGAATACACACGCATGGGTGTGTATACACACATCCACGTTGCAGGCTAGAACATAAATAAGTATAACAAACTCCTATAAAGTCCTAGGATTTTCCCCCCCATTATGACCACTTAAATGCATTTTAAAATCAAATATAAAGTTCTTTAAAAGGCAGAACGCCCCTACCTTGCTAGCACTGTCTGGTAAGCTAGCATTGGCGTCATTCAGGGTCCAGGAGAAAGCTGTGGGGTGAATCTGAAGGTTAGAGAAAGACTTCCCTCACACGGAAGGCCTTGCCTCACGGGCGTAGCATCATCCTCACGTTTTTTGGGGGGCGGTTACAGGCTTCAAAGTCTCTTACTAAAATGAAAATGAATCCTAGCGAGGACACTAACATCCATTCATCATCTTCAGCATCACAAAGCTCTAAGGAACCATAGCTATTCTCCAGTAGGATTTTGCCTGCAAATATTTTCTCCAAGTAAAACTCTTTGTGGAGCCTTCCTGTAAAAATGAGAGAAGACGGCTGCTCCAGAACCTTCCACGGCCATCTGAGAGACCCCTGGGCGCTGGGGAGAGACGGTTCACACTTGCAGGGAAACAAACCCAGAGAGGCCCTCAGGCGAGCTGGGAGCAGCGCCGGGCTTACAGCTGAGCACCTGTGGCTTAGACGTGGTGCCCCCCGCCCCGTCCCGGGGCTCCAGCCACGGGGACCAGCCCTGAGATGGGCTGGACAGTTCCCGGCAGGGCTTTCAGGAGCACATCTCTGGTAGGCTGTTTCGGGGTACCCGGAGGAAGGGAAGCTCACTGCGGGGCCCCTTCCCAGCGTAAGCCCCGGTTCTAGTCTGGCACAGTCTGGCTACGACGCGCGGGGATTAGGACACATGCTTGGACAAGGCGAGCCTGGGAGGCGGAGGGCGAGGGGAAGAGGGGGCAGAGAACCTTCAGCGCACAGTTAGCTATGCTCTGTTTAAATCTCCAGAACCTTAGCTCAAGGGCTCAAACCCGTGGTAAAGCGTTCGGGCGGTTCATCACAGGAAGGGAAGAGCAGCTTGACAAAGCTTGTTTCACAGGCTCCAGCTTGCAGTTAGCCACTCCTGTCCCCACCCCACCCCAGCCCCACACTCCCAGCGATGCATGAAAGGAGTATTCAGCTCTAGGCAGCAGGCCAGGCTCCCCAGTCGCAGACTCTAAGATGGGGCTTTGCGTCCAGCAGGTTTGGGGGTGTGTGGGGTCACCTCTGGACAGGTGGGCCGCGGTGCACTTGCCTCAGCGCCTCCGCCAGCCCCGGGGCGCTCTGGCGTCGGGATGGCCCGGCAGAGGTGTCCTGGATCAGAACAGGAGGTCAGCTCGTTGCTCCCTCCGCTCCAGCGTCCGGTCCCTTCTCAATTCCGAGGAGACCCACTGCCAGCGGCTGAGGGAAATTAGCGCCTCGATTCCGGGGCGAGATCTGGGCACCGCAGCACAGCATCCAGCATGCTCAGCCATCTACCTGCTCCGTGTCGGCGTATCAGAGGCGGCCCTGGTCATAGAACCGACGGCTGGCGGTGAAGGAAATGTAGAGACAGGGAGCTCAACACGCCCTGCGACAAGGAAGAGAGGGGGCGTGAGCTGTCCTTGGGCACGCGGGGGCTCTCCACGTAGTTTCCAGCAGAATCACGGCGAGCGCTCGTTAACCACAGGTCCCTGCGCACCGCTGCTGCCGGAGCTTCCACTCGGGAGATCCGGGGGGCGCGAGGGAAGGTGCGTTTCTAACAGGTTCCCACCGGGAGCCTGGGGCTGTGCTGGGAATGGAGACAACGAGCATGGACTGCTCCCTGAGCAGCTCACGCAGTTGTCTTGCTGCGGAATCGGTGAACGGAGCACAGGAGACCCCCTGAAGAAGCCGCTGCCAGCCTGCTGTGGGAGGCTCCGGGCCTGGCAGAAGCCAGGTCTGGGCCCCGCATCACCACTGCCATTCCGTGGTTTTCTTCCTCATCCGTAAATGAACATGGTGACGAAATTGACTTAAGTCACTACGAGGGTTGAATGAGTCCTGCAGAGCACGTCTAGAGCAGTGTCTGAGATAGAAGTATGCTATAATGTTTGGTATCTTCTTTGAAATAAATCAGCTGCTCTTTTTCCTCCTGATGAAGGAGGGATTGGTAATAAATGGATAATAAATGAAGGAAGAATAACAGTTACAGCTTTTCATAGTTCAGGAAAAAGGCTACCACGTCTCTTTGGACAAAGCTCATAATTTTCTCATGGCATCATGCTCAGTGCCATGGCAATGAACTTTCCATCAAGTTTTTAAAAAGAATACTTTCATGTTTACAGAAATTGCCAAGATAGTGCAAAGGGTCCCCATATACCCCATACCCAGTTTCCCCTATGATTAGCATCTTACGTTACGGTACATTTGTCTCAATAAAGGAACCAATATTGATACGTTATTGTTAGCCAAAGCCCATACTTGACTCGCATGGCTTTACTTTTTACCTGATGTCCTTTTACAGTTCCAGGAGCCCATTGTATTAATTCCCATGTCTCCTTGGCCTCCCCTTGCCTGTGACAGTTTTTCAGACTTTCCTGGTTTTTTGAGGAGTGCTGCTCACGTATTTTGTAGAATGTCCCTCAGTTTGGGTTTCTCTGGAGTTTTTCTTATTAGCCTGAGGCTGTTGGTTTGGGGAAGGAAGACCCCACGGGTGAAAGGCTGTTCCCATCACATCAGGTCAAGGATCAGCACTGCCCTGCTGACGCCGACCCTGACCCTGATCACCTGGATCACCTGGAGCAGGGCCCCTGCTGACGCCGACCCTGACCACCTGGGGCAGGGCCCCTGCTGAGCCGACCCTGACCACCTGGGGCAGGGCCCCTGCTGAGCCGACCCTGACCACCTGGGGCAGGGCCCCTGCTGAGCCGACCCTGACCACCTGGGGCAGGGCCCCTGCTGAGCCGACCCTGACCACCTGGGGCA
>JAQZBX010030692.1:0-26686 GCA_029593785.1 Cabassous unicinctus | reverse complement strand
CAAAAAAAAAAAAAAAAAAATCCAGGTCTTGGCAAAATCAGGACACATATAAAATACCTTACAATATATTAGACTCCCAAAAGGTACCAAAGAGTACAGTGAAAGTAACACTTTCTTTACAGGAAATGTATGATATAAATAATATAAAATTAAAAGGTGACAGTGGTTTCCTAGATACTGTAACTCTTACAACCAGGGTCCTCAGGTCCAGGCTGCAAAGAGGCAGCTGGGAGCAGACGCTCTGTGCTGCCTCTGGGGAACCTGGTACCATCCGCCCGCAATGCTGCTCTGGCCTCGAATACACCACACACTACCCAACACAGTCAGAGCTCTGGAAATAGTAAACAGGAGAGCGATTTCTAGGGGGAAAATTTAAATAAGATGCACACGGGACAGGCCATAGAAAGTCTGCCAAGTTAAATTTGTTACATAATTGTTTGTGACAGCAAAAGGGAGAGAGATGGAGAAAGAAAGAGGTTGATAACTGATTCTGAATCAAAAGAAGATGGCATTGAGAACTTTCTGTAGCTATACCAGGCACTATGCATTTAGGGATTAAGTGCAATATCCATAGTCCTCACAAAAAATCCCAAAAGGTTGCTCGTTTATCTTTATTGTACAAGTGGAGTAAAAACTTAAAGAGATAACACAGTGTCACACAAATAGACAGTAAACCCAGGTCTATGTAATTTCAAATAATCCTCTCTTTTTCCTTCCCAGTCTTTCTCTTTCACTCTTCCACCCAATGAAGGGTGGGCAGAATTTGAAGAGTCTTCAGGAAGAGGTAAAGAAATAAGCAAAATCACTTAGTCTAACAGGGCCTGGGAAGTGAAGAAAACATATTGAATCTTACAGGAGGTGCCAAAATAAGCCTATATCTATACGCATCTCCTGGAATAATCTACAATTTCAAGAGAATGTTGGAAGGAAAACCACTCACCCAAGGAGAATCAATTTTTAACATCTCTCTTCTGTATACAACAAAGTTATTTTCACTACTAGCCATGTAACTCTTTTAAAACAATTTAGGAAAAAAGAATTAATTTTAAAGATACATGAATTCAGTAAATGGCATTGCAAATGAACTACAATTTGCACTCACCAAACAAAAATATTACACCTCTCAGTTCACACCCTGTCTTACTGTTTTAAATTTTGAACATAAATAGAAACTCAAAATGCTTCCAGAGAATGACAGAACCGAGAGAACTCAAGTACTCTGTCTTCATCTTTCCAAACACTGTGATACCTTCTAAATTTAAATCTAAATCTTCTGTTTAAACGTGGGAATATATAGTACCCCAGGTGTTGGGGACCCCAACTGTGCCTGAGGGCACTCAGAGGATTCCAAACAGTTGAACTTACTCTCAAAATAAAAGCGTGGAGGCAGAGCCGAGAGTAGGGACCTATAGGCTGCAACCTATCGCTGGATGTAATTGTGCTGGCAGCCCATAGCTTTGTATACTTCTTCACCCCGAGCACCACCACCCCCCTTTGGAGGGGTGCAGGGGGGTAAGGCTATTTTTCCTGCCATCTATGGATACAAAGGATAAATAATGTTTCTTTTACAATCCCCAGGACCTAACCAGTCTCCCTGTTTGGGGAGAAGACAGGTCTCTTGATATGATCTTTAGTTATCAAACAGGTACAGGTGATGTGACAGGTCCCAGGTCTCACAACCAGGAGACGATTTACTAATTCTAGGCTGCCTAACTCCAAAACCCACGTGCCTTGCCATCTAGAACATGTGCAAGCACATATTGGGAGACAGAGTGGAATATATAGACTATGACTAATCTATAGAGAGGCTTGTATCCCCAGTTTGGTCATTATCGCATAGGAAGTAATGGGGAAGGGGGTGGGCAGGGGATGGAAGGAATAGAAACCACTGCAGGCTTCTGACTAAGGATAAGGTTTAAGAAAGATTAGACCAACAGACGGATAGACTGTGAACTGGAGGGGAAGAACCTTTCACAAGATTTTCTAGAAAAATAGATTACTTTTCTTTAAAGAAAGATGAATAATACTTCAATAGCTGGGTATTAATTGAGGCAACCAAAAATATCACGAAATACCTTCCACGCCAAGTTGGATTTTCACTCATGCCTGACTTTCTGTGAGTTGCTGATTCTTGTTTGCTGAAAAATAAATGCCTATTCGTTGCATGGAATGTTTTTTCTCCAACTGACATACCTAGGGCTCCTTTCTCCAGCTGGAGTGGGCATTCTGCCAGTTTTGCCAGAAAGACATACTCATGCATGTTTTACTGGGCCTTTGGGGCAGCTTTATCCCATATTGCAAATGTGAAATCCACATTTGGACTGGTGTTTCCCTCACTATTTTATGTTGATAATTTTTCATTTCTACATTGTCTGTATTTGCCAAAAGGCTTCTTTTCTTAATTAGGGAAACAGGTTTAGGGAATAAAATTGCATGAACCAACAGAAAATAATTGCATCTCAGATGTAGGGTTTTAGGTAAATTGTCCACTGATCCCCTCTCTTTGGCTACTTACCTCCAGCAGCCCCTTGCCAATATGTATCCATTGGGAAGAATATTTTAAAAGGCAGCAGGTAATTAAGATGTTTTTGGCATAGAATAAAAGTTCCATGTTATTCTTCATAGTACAATGGATTTGAAAGCATCCCCATGTGGTCTAAGTATCATCAACAACTGACAAGAAACCTTGAAAATCAAGTTGGAATTGAAAAAAAAAATTAGAATTTTTAAGGAGAAAGCAACCTTGGCAATTCATCTTAATTCCCTCATTTCACAGATGAGGAAAGTGAGGCATAAAAACGTTACTTGACTTGCCCAGAACTAGTTAGTGTCAGAATAGAGAACAAAACCCAGACACATTGTATCTCAAACTCAGCTATTTCCGTTCTGTTATCTTGTTTCATTGAAGAAGAATAAAAGCTTTTATTTTATTTCACAGCTTAGGTTAAAAAAAATTACTCAAATTTGCTTAAGCAAAAAACACATTTAAATTATGAGCATAATTATAATTATAAAATCACTACATAGTATCAATACAACAGTATTAACATAAGATTAAGCTAGTCCCGTAATAAATAGAAAGCAAATTAAAACTGTGGCATCAAAAGGGGGAAGAAGGAATGAAGGACATAGAATCATTTCATTCATTCATCTATTCATTTATTCAATAAAAACCATGGACTTCTCAGTTTTGTTTTTGCTAACAATGATATAAGGACAGATAAAGGAGTTCTAACCCCATGTTTTAGCCAGGGCATGATAAGTCAAAAGCAAGAGATGTATGATATACATGATAAATACCATGAAGGTGGTATACACAAAGTGCTACAGATATGCAGTGAGAGAGAGAATACTTTTCGGCAATGCATCTCTAATAAGGAAATATTTGCACTCGTTTTCAACGGACACTTATTATTTGCCAGGTGCTTTATTTGGAGGATGAATAAAATATAGTCTCTGCCCTCAAGGAGTTTACAGTCTAACTGGGGAGGTAGAAACCTAAACATAATTTTCATATAAAGTCTTTCTACAGAAGAGGGAGTATGCTATGTAGCCTAAGAGAGTTCCAGAAATGCCTTCGGTAAAGAAGAAGCCTCCAATGAGTCTTGATGAAGAAGAAGGAGGTAGGTGATGCATTATTCTTCTAGAAGGAAAATGCAAGGGCAAAAGGCATGGCAAGAATTTCAGAAATTCGGGGACATAATTTTATCGGCAGGAGCAATGAGAAACAAGTCTAGTTAGGTGGGCAGAGACTAGGGAATGGAGAGCTCCCTTAGGACAATGAGGACCTACTGAGATTTCAAGTAGACAAATGATATGGTAAGGTTTGACCATTAGATAAGGTCAGTTTAGGGAATGAGAGGATATGTGTGGGCTATGAGTGGAGGTTGGGGGGCCAATTAAGATGATATTAAAAACGTTCAAGCAAGATGTGGTAAAAACCTTGAACTAGGGCAGTGGCATTAGAGATGAAAAGGAAGGAATAGATTTTAATTTAAAAACTCTGGGCACGCATGTGGCTCAAGCAGTTGGGTGCCTGCCTCCCACATGGGAGGTCCCAGGTTTGGGTCCTGGTGCCTCCTAAAGAAGACAAGCAAGACAACAAGTGGACGCAAAGGGCTGGCAAGGCGAGCTGACACAACAAGATGATGCAGTGAGATGTTGCAGTGAGATGATGCAATGAGGAGACACAACAAGGAGACACAACGAGAGACACAACAAGCAGGGAATGGATGTGTCTCAAGTGATTAGGCGCCTCCCTCCCACATGGGAGGTCCCAGGTTCGGTTCCCAGTGCCTCCTGAAAAAAGAAGAACAGACACAGAGAGCACACAGCAAATAGACACAGACAGCAGTGCAAACAACAGGGGAGGGAAGAGAAACAAAAAAATTAAATCTTTAAAATAAATTTTGGGTGGTGACTGATAAGATACAAAGGAGACAGGATTTAAGAAGCTCTGCTACATTTCTCATTTGCATGATTACATGGATGCTGATGTCATCAACTGAGATGGTAAAAAAAGTTTGAGATGTAGGTTTTGAAGGTTTTAGGTGATTAAATCACACTAAAGGGCAAAAGTTATGATTTAATTTGATAAATTAAAAAATATATTTGGAATATAGGGCATTTTTAGGGCATTGGAACTGTTCTGCATGATTGCAATGATGGATACAGGCCATTTACACATTTTGTAAAAGCCTATAAAATTGTATGGTGCAAAATGTAAACCATAATGTGAACTATAGACCATGGTTAGTAGCAATGCTTCACTATTTGTTCATCAATTGTAACAAATATACCATACTAGTGTAAGATGTTATTAATAGGGGAAGATATGAGAGGGGGAGGGGGTAGGATATATGGGAGTCCCTATATTTTTGAGGTAACTTTTCTGTAATCTAAAATGTCTTTAGAAATAAAGTTTAAAAAATTGCAATGTAAAAAATTCTGTTTACTACAAGAGATTATTATTATCAACCCTAGCAGTGTTAATACTTAATTTTAATAGGTATCCAATTAAACACAACGTTTTACTGAGCATCCCCTATAAGTGCCGGGCCTCTTCTGAGAGTGGCATGAGCTTAACGGAAGCAAAACAATCACTGATGATTGAATGAGGAGTCAAAATCCCACATCACACATTTTAATAGTGGGCGTTTTATTGTAATCTGGGTACCTGTAAATTGACCATGCCTATGTAATGAGTCATGGACTAACATTCGAAGTTTACTCCCACCCGCTTTGTTCATGACTGTAGGTCACATTATCAGGAAGGAGGAAAGATGGAACCAGCTGTCCCATCAGCCATCCGAAAATCTCCAGACACGAAATTAAATGTCTTCCTGAAGCACTATGGAGGTCACCAGAGGTTGTCTTATATGAGTCCACCATCCCCTGCTATCCTACGGTGATTGCCTTTTATCTCCTTTTCTTCTTTGTTTCCTGGTGATGATTTTCATCCAAGCCTCAAAGGTCCCAGAATGTCAACTACGCACTTGGAAACTGCTCTCAGAGCTGCTGATCCCTGTCATGGCGGCACCTACGACATCTGAGCCCTTGCGTTCTGCTGAGCCTCCTGCACCACATCCTCAGCTGGGATCTGCCTCAGCCCTGTTGGATTATCCTCTTTTCCTTCAACTTGTGTCCCACTCTGCTTCTTTTTGTTTTTAAATAAAATTTAATTAAAGTATATCATTAATACATGAACATAGATAAACAATAAGTGTATAGCAAAAGCTGTGAATTTGCAAAACAAACATGCATATCATCATACAAGGCTCCCATACATCTCCCCACCACCAACACCCTGCATTGCTATGAAACATTTATTACAAACTATGAAAGAGCATTGTCAAAATATTACTACTAACTATAGCCCATATCTTACATTTGGTGTTTTTCCCCCCAATCCACCAGATTTATTAACACCCAGTATTAGTATTATATACTTGCTACTGTTCATGAGAGAACGTTCTTATATTTGTCCTGTTAACCACAGTCCCTCATCCACCACTGGGTTCCCTGTGTTATATAGTCTCATGCTTTGTTCGGTCCATTCAAAGTGGACACTCAGTGGCTCTCATTTTCATCACAGAGTTGTGCTGTTGTCACCTCACTCAATTTTAGAAAGTTTTCATTACTCCAAAATGAAAACTCCCATTCTCCCTTCTACCGCATTGTTGTCCCTTAAAATTAAAATAATATCTTCTTACCATTGCTGCAAAATCTTACAATATCTCTGTTAAGCAACAGCCATTAGTTACATTAGTTATAATTTTTCCATGTATCATCATATTCTTAGCACTTTGTAAAAGAAGAGCATTCTTATATTTATATTATTAACCTCAGTCTTCATCTACCACCAAAATCACTATGTTATACATTCCCTAGGTTATTCTCTAGTTTCCTTTCAATTGACATTTATATCCACAGACTACCCCTTTCAGCCAAAGTCACATTTATAAATCAGCAGTGTTAGTTAAACTCACTATAATCAAATTGGGCTTTTTGAGGTCCAAAAAAACTCTGCCTGGTGTTGCTGATATTTTGCAGAGAAGAATTTCTGTCCGCTGTGACCTGGAGCCTCTTACCTTAACTTAACCATGAATCCTACAAACAAGTGAAGTCGGTCACCATTACCAATCATCTCAAAGTTGACCATTCCCCGGCATTATGACTAGGCACCTGCCTCCCTCTTCATTGACATTGGTTTTCTCTCAGAGGGATCCTTCATCTTCAAGCAACCAGACAACAATGTGGCCTTTACGTTGGTTCCCTTATTTACCTGAATTCTAGGGTAAAAATCTACTTAGGCTCAAACTGGGACTCCTGCAGGTCTTTGCTCAAACATCACCTTCTCACTGAAACTTTCACTGACCAGCATGAAAGACTGCAACCCACCCCACCCCCATCCTCCGCTCTCTCTATCCTTGCTTTTTTTGTTGCTGTGTTTTGTTTTTTTGATTCATTTTTTATCCTTGCTTTTTATGTTTTCCACAATATTTAGCACCCTCTAATATTTCTCTATACATTCCAATAATGGATTTATTATTGTATGGCTCCTCTCTATAGAACGTAAGCTCCATGAAGGCAGAGATTTTTGTACGTTTCGCTCACTGCTTTATCACAGTGCCAAGGAGAGCACTCCAAATGGTAGGTGCTTGATTAAAATTTCTTGAATGAGTGCTTTATAGATGATGGAATTGAGCCCCACGGGAGTTAAATACTTGGCTTTTATGTATAGCGTCATAATTGCTATTTGAGTACATTAGCTGATGGTACCCTCTTAGCAACCTGGTTAGGCAGGCAGGTTAGTTTAACTCCACCAAGTCAATGAGAATTAAGAAAGCCTCACAGACTTTCTCCAGGTTATGTAGCTCTGGGCAGGTACTTGGCAGAGCCACAACTGGAATTCAGGTCTTCTGACTCCTGTCCCAGGATTTATTCTCTTCCTACAATCCCACCCTGAATGACTTTGCAATGGTCACACAGCTAATTTAATCAGTGGCACACATCTGGTGTCCTGCATTTCAGGCTGGAGTAGTTTCCATTGCTCCAGATTGCTTTCCCAAAGGGCTCAGAACATCTCAATCCAAAACTACGGGGATCAATGGAAAATTTCCAGAAAAATCTCCCAAGCATTTCATAAGCATGAGATGTAAAGGGATATTATTTGAAATCAACAGTTGGTTTGGCTGTCACCCCAGTTTTATGATTATCACCATCTTAGTATTATTTATTACTAATTATGTCATAACAAAATAGGTTAGGGAAGATGATACCACAAATATATGTTGCTATGGTACATTTTTATTTTTTAATCTCCTAAATAAATTCCCAATTATAAAATTTAACTTACCTGTCTGACTGTTTCTGAGCTAACACAGCTTCTCCAGACTGCTCTTGCCAAATATCTTTCACAACCAGATCTTGGTCCAAAGGAACTGTGGGTGGCAAGTTATTAAAAAAAAAAAAATCTTAACTTTATGCTGATTTTTACTTTTGCTAACTTCACATAAATCATCTCTATCCTTTGGAAGAGGAAGGTTAAATCTTTTGAGCAAGCTAAGATAAGAGTCTTAATATAGATTATTTTGCATTTTAATATATAGGGTGATTGATTGGGTAATTGATTGTGTATTTCCTGTTCTGGGCGTCTCTCATCCGAGGACACCTTCAGATATAAGATGTGACATCGCCACTGGATTCTTCTTCCAAAACACATTAATAAATGTTTTTAAAAGTGGTGGCAATGGAGGCTTGTATGGTCTTTTTATAGTTTGCTGTATGAAATTTTAGCTGTCTCTTCAATCCTTTCCCTGGTCTTTCCATTTCTAAGTTCAAGGCTTAAAAATTACTTTTGAAAGCCAAAAAAATACAGTTAAGCTGAGGACGAAAGAAGGGGAGAGACATGGTACTGTAAATACAAATGATTCGCAGATTAAGTCGGACAGAGCTGTTTTCTCCTGTGTCAGCCTTTTACAGTCTTGCTGAATAAAGGCACTCTTGTGTCTTCCATTCTGTGCTGCCCAAGCCTGTGTTTTTATGGGGCTCTTTCATTTAAAGCACATAAACTTCCCGTGCTCTCTCAAGAAGAGTGGTCAGTGCTTTTCCTACACTGCACTAATAAGTGGGGTGGAGCCTGCCCCTGGAAAAACACACGCGATTGACTTTTATAAAGCTGCTCTCAGCCTGTTATCGCGCTGGCTCCAAGGAACTCATTGCAACCCACACCACAGGAAAGAAACAGCCGTTCCTGAAGACAGCTTTCTGCGGTAGTGACAACAACACTTAGGGAGTCTGTACACAGAGGCAAATCTGTCATGTGTGGGAGCAGCCTCAGACGATGCTCAGCAGAGATAGAACCCAAAAGAGGAAAGTTGGAGAAGTGAAGAGAAGATCCCGCCACCTTCTTGAGCATTTTGTAACATGATATATACACGCACACTTTAAGGAGTTTGCACTAATGCTTATTCTTTCACTGTATGTAGAGACCCGTTGCCTAATTTATCTTTGATCACAGGGACTTGCCTTGGTGGATGGTACACAGTTGGCATTTCATGCTGCTGTTTAATGAATGCTTCAGGAATAAATGAATTGCCCACTTCATGGACATAAAACTAGGGCCAATTAGAGCCATGTAGTTGCTAAGTAACTAATAAAAGAGCAGAAGAAGAGTAAAAGAACACAACAGTGATACCTGAGCAGGGCTGGTCATTGCAAAAACTCGATCTTACAATTTCCTTATTCTGTACGTGTATGAGAATCATAGAACTTTGAAAAGTTCTTAGCAGATTTTAAAGCAATCTCCTCACTTCCTAGATAGAGAAATTGTGTCAGAAATTGAGTGGTTTCAGATCACACAGCTAGTTAACGGAGAAAGCAGTAGCAGAGCCTAGAAATTCCAACTCCCAATTCAGTACTTTCTCAATACACTCCACTGCTTTCAAGGCGTCTGCCTCTCCTGTGGCATGATAAACTATATCTTAGATATCTTCATCTGTGCCACAAATAGTAGCCTATGTACAGTAGGTGCTCAATAAACACTTAAGAATAAATAAATGAATACATGGGTAGATGGGATGGATGGGTGGATGAATGAAGAATATAAATATAAGCAAAACAGGATTCTAAAACTTACAGAATCTTATAACTCACTAAAAACACCTTCCAAGTGAAATAGGATTTTAGCCAAAATATTTCCCTCTCCTACGTCAGCCCAAAACAACTAGGTAGCCAGAATGAAGATTTTTATCTCCCTTATATATCTTGGGTCGATCCCTAGTCTTGTCCACACTAGCATGTTGAACATACAAAGAAATAGGCACAATGGGTAAAGAACATAAAAATGAATGAATAGTAGGATTATGTGTGCCTCTTCAGGATATGTGTTTATGGGAGGCAGCAAGAATTCTTGCTCTCTTTCTGTTTGTTAAATGAACATATGTGAGGAACAGAATGTTATGTACTCGGTAATGCCTCCAATTAAAACCATTCTCAGCCATATTTCAAATGCATTCAAAATCTGATGTAAATGAATGCAACAACTTGACATCAGTCTACATTTCCCTCTACTGTACATCCACTTTACCTATGAAATGTTTCTTGAATGTTTCCTCTCCTCTACCTTCTTTGTGCCTTAGTCAAGCTGATATCTTCTCTACATAGATCAATGCCCAACACATATCAAGCATTATATTAGTAGTAAAGGTTTTTAGTCATTGTACTCATAGTAATTTTCACTGAAGGAAATTTAATCTGCTCTGGATCTCCATCTGCCAACTTAACAGAAATTTCTATCTCAGTAATTACTGGGGCTTCCTGCTCTAACCCAAGGTTTTGTGAAGCTCCTGGGGAATATGCCTCTAAGAGAGTGATGAGCTGTCTGGACTAAGAGCTGTGCCAGGCACTGTTAATGTGCTCAAAGAGGACGCCTTCGTGGTGCTTCAAAACCAGCCCACTAGCTCCATGGACCCTTGGCCAAGCTGGAGCATGTGGGCTTCGCTGAGGCTGGCAGCCTCTCTGCTCAAGCTCCAGTTTCCCTAAGTCTTTCTTCCACATAATCCATCCCTTCTAAGGTTCAGCCTCCTCCCTGGGTGCTTTGACAGGACAAGCCTCACATTTCTGCTTCTACTGGACCCACAGGACTCCTTCCTTGAGTTAAAACTTGATTTTACCCCAAGCCTTTTTGACTCAAAGTCCTTGTAAGAAATTAAAGAGGTAAGAAGTGGGAAGGGAAGAAAAAAGTTGCTCTCATTACTTCTGATTATTCTACAGCAATGAAAACAAAATACAAATTGGCATTTTCAATGAACTATCCTGCCACAGAAAGCACTGTGTAATAACTTACAGATTAGGTTCCTAACACTTCCTCCCTTGCAGACCTGCCATTCCCTGATGCAGCATAGATTTTACCATGGATTTGTACCATTTCACCTGTGATTCCCTTATCCATGTCTTGCCTAGAATAGAGAACTCCTAGCCATCCTTCAAAACCCTTGTCAGATGGTACCTCCTCTGGAAAATGGGCTCAAATTTCTACTCACAGAATTTTTTTCTTCCCTCATCTAGGCTTCGCTCTGAGATTCCTAGTAGCCAGCACAAAAGGAAAGCTGCACAGGCTGCATAACTCTCAGCGACACAGCAAAACCTGGTGAGCAAATGAGAGAGACACCCACAATGTCTGGAGTGGGCCTATCTTCCCAGAAACCTTTGCATCCCACATTGAATAGAACCAGAGCTAGATGGGCCTGTCCTCTTTGCTCACAGTTTTTACCTGACAAAATCAAATCTCGGACTGAGCGGTGCAACTAGAATTACTTATAAATTCTCTCGTTTCGTTAATGCCAATAGCAATTCCAAATGGTCCGTTTTCACAGTAGTGGAATTTGGAGTCTCAGAAATGGGCATCCTCCCCCTGCCTTTCTCCCAGATGGGTGCGTGACCTCGAGTGTTTCCCTTGAACCCTCAGAGACTTCGTCTCCCCCTCTCTTAAAGAGCGGAAGGAGGCTCTCCGTTGGATCTTGCTACGCCGCTGACTTGAGACAACATATGGGGAAGCACACAGGAAGCACTTCATAAATGCTAATGTGCCTTCCTTTTCCTCTAGGCAACCAGCACAGTTACTCCATCACCTCACGCAGACTGCCCTACCTTTACTGATGTTCAGGGCGAATAGGCTGCTGAAGTTTAACAGCTGTAATAAAGAAGACAAGGGCTAGGCAGGATGGATGGGGGAGTATTTGCCCTGAGAGGAGGTCCTGATGTTCCCTTTCCAAACAGGGGCTTGTTCTGGCTGCGGATGAGCTGCCTCAACCTGAGAGATCCTTGATAACTTGATAACTCTCTTTTTTCCTGGGGCTCTCATTCTAGCTACTGAGCAGCCAGCCCTCAGGAAAACAATAACCTGGTGAAGCTAAAGGATCTTCCTCCTTTTAATATTGGCTCCCAATCCTCCCGTGAGTAAGTTACCCTTCTGCTGATAGACTAAGAACAAACAAGCCCGTATATTGATGCAGCACACAACAGTTTACATACGCTTCCACCCTCATTTTCTCACTTAATTCTGACCGTGACCCTGTGAGCTCAGGCAGAGGAAATGTGTTATCCCCATTTCAGAGAGGACGGAACTGAGGCTCCGGGGGTGAAATAACTTGTTCAAGGTGACACACAAGTCATTGGAAGAGCTGGCAGGAAAAAGTAGGTTGTCTAATACTTCCTGATATGTATATATATTTTTTTTAATTAAAGCATGCTGAAATTAAAATACCCATCTTCTCTGTCTAAATAAAATTTCTTTATTTTCTCAAAAAGCATTATAGCAGAACTAGTTGCCAATATTATTAAGTACTGAGGACAAGCCAGGTACATTATTTACATTGCTCTATTCCTCAGGAACGTTCTAGAGGCCAATATTATAATTTGCATTTTACAAAGAAAGAAATTGAATCTCAGAGAAGTAAAGTAGCTTGCAAAGAGTCACAGCACCAGTAAACATGAGAAGTTGGGTTTCTGGCCGAGAGAATGCTACCTTGTACTGCCTCACATCAGCCTCAAGACAGGGGACACAAAAGAGCACAAGTGGCCAAGATACTGGGCAAATCTTTCATGGACCCATATGACACCTGCTGGCCCTATGACCTAGGCAGTGCTTGTACCTGTGCTGAGTGTGTTTTCTTCTCTAAAAGGAGGGAAATAATACCTCCTGCAACTGCCTTGCAAGTTTAGAGTGAGATTTAAACCCATGCATTCAACGAATGTTCTTTCAATAAATACTGAATGAGTGCTTATTATCTGCCAGCCATGGCTCTAGGCTTTGGGAATACCACAGTGACAAAATAGTCAAAGATCTCTGCCCTCATGGAGTTCATTGTCCAGTAGGTCAAATTAGATAATTGTTATAAAAATGTAGACATTCTAAAGTGTGTCAGGCAAACTCTTCTATTCCTTGTATGTGTTCACAACGTTTTCACTGCTTGAGAAGCACTTTTCTTCCTCACCACATTTCCAAGTCTGACCTCTTCTTGGAAACCCATCTACAATGCCATTACCTTTATAAGCCTTTTCTGATTCCCCCAGCCAAAACCAAGCTCTTCCTAATTTGAGTTGCTGAATGCCATCTTCCTGGACCTGTTACCTTCCTAGAAACCTTGTTTTCTAACTTCACATTCTTGAGGACAAAATCCAAGACTGTTATATTTTATAACCCTATAGTTCTAGATATAGGATCTTACCCATAGAAGGTTCTGGATATTTAATGAGTGAATAAATGAGCAAATGTAAGTTCATAGCCATGTGTTATTTATATATTAAGACTTCAAAAGCACCAACAAGAATTGTCAAGTTCACTGAAACCTTCTGACGTTACCAATACCTGAGATCTAGGAAGTTTCTATGTAAAAAGCAGATCTAACAGTCAGAATCAACCATTGATTTAACATTGATTGTAGCTCCTACATTGAGAAAGGCACTAGGTGTGTGTTCCTGATCACCCACAGCCAACCTTCTGTGAGACAGATCTCTGAAGATACCTGGATTTGGACATTTTCACAGCCTCAGAACAGTAAGCTGTTAACCTAATAAATTCCCATTATAAAAGCAAAACCATTTCTTGTATACTGCTCTCAGCAGCCTTTAGCAAACTAAGAGAGAAACTGGCACCAGAAAAGTGGGGAGCTGCTGCTATGCAAATACCAAAAATGTTGAAACAGTTTTATAAATGGGAAAAGGGTAGATTCTGGAATAATTGTGAGATTTTTTATTTTAAAAAGGCCTAGATTGCTTTGAAGAGACTGTTGGTAAAAATACGAATGTTGGGAAGCGGGTGTGGCTCAGTGGATAGAGCCCCCGTTTACCATGTGGGAGGCCCGGGTTCGCATCCCGGCTTCTCCTTGTGAGGGCAGGCCGGCTTGCGCGGTGCCGTGGGCTGATGAGGCGGGACCTCACAGCAAGGGGGAGATAAGCGGACACAAAAGAGGACACGCAGCGAGTGGACACAGCAGCGCGGGCAGCAGGGGGGATAAATAAAATAAAATGAATAAATCTTTAAAAAAAATAAAAAATAAAAATATGAATGCTAAAGATACTTCTGATGAGGTCTTAGACAGAAATCATGACTGAAACATTGCAAACTGGAAGGCGATCCTTGCTTTAAAGTGGCAGAGAACAGGGCAAAATTGACTCCTGATGCTAGATGGAAGGCATAATTCGAAAGTAGCAAGCTTGGATATTTAGCTAAAGAGATTTCCAGACTAAATATAGAAAGTGCACCCTGGCTTCTCCTTGCAGCTTATAGCAAAATGTGAGAGGAAAAGGATAAGCTGGGAACTGAACTCCTGGACACAGAGAAACCAAAAATTGATAATATGAGAAATTCTCAGATTCTGGAAAATAAGTCCCCAGAGAATAGATCCCCACACAAGGATTTACGTGAACATGGAAGCAGTCAGTCTTCTCAGCACAAGTTAGGATAGGAAATGCAGTTATCAGGAAGGATGTGTGGAAAGTCTTACTGTCTGACGGCTTGGACCCCTGTTACCGGCATGCTAAACCAGGTTTTTTTTTGCAAGATCTGTGTGAATGAAAGCACTGTCAGGCCAAACTAAAAGGGACAGAAAAAGGTGAGACTGAAGGAACAACGACTTCGAAGGCAAAACCATGGAAGCTGATGACTGGACTTAAGACATCTCCTCTGGCCAAGAGAAGGACCCTACCCATGTATGTGGAAAGGTAGAGTCTGCCCTGGCATTTCAAAAGGACGGGCTTTCCTCCCATTGTTCAGAGAGAATGCTGCTACCCTAGGCTTTAGAGAGGGTAGGAGCATGTTCCCTGGGGTTTGGGGAGAGTTAGGTGGCCACCCCACTGTTCTGAAGGGGTTGGGCCTGAGCCCTGGAGATTGGGGAGAGTCTGACCATCACCCCAGTGTTTTTAGAGAGTGAGACCTAGAGCTTGGCCACCATCCAGATGCTTCATGAGGATAAAACCGAGAAGATGGCCACTGAACAAGCCATCTCACCATGAGGCCCCAAGAAGAGGAAAACATCATTCTATAGATGACTCTCAGACTTTGAAGTTTAGTAGCATATACCTTGCAGGCTTTCAGAAGTTTTTGGGACCCCTGACTCCTGTTTTATTTCTAATTTCTCCCTATGGAAATGGGAACATTTATTCTATGACTGTCTCTCCTTTGTACATTGGAAGCAGATTACTTGTTTTCTAAGTTTCCACAGGTCTACAGCCAGAGGGGAATGTTGCCCCAAGACAGACGTCATGCTCATAATGGATTTTGATGAAATTTTGTACTTAGCATTGTTAGTGAAATGATTTAAGGTTTTTGAAATATTGTGATGGAATGAATGTATTTTGCATATGGAAAGAACATGTCTTTTGGGGATCCAGAGGGTGGAGTGCGACCGTTTGAAGCTTTTTGTGGATCCCAGAAAAAAATCATGTTCTTGGAGCAAATCCATTCTTGTGAGTATGGGACCCTTTGATTGGATTGCATTCATTTGGGGTGGGCTTTGATTGGATTATTTTGGTGAAGTGTGACCCAGGGTGGGTCTTGGTCCTTGTATTAGTCATGGTTCTCTAAGGAAACAGAATCAACAGGAGATATCTTTAAATAGTATGAGATTTTTAAAAATTCTCTCACATGACTGTGGGGATGCACAAGTCCAGGTTCCACAGGCAGGCTGCAAACCAGGATCTCTGATGAAAGTCCAGTGAAGGTCTTTGATGAATTTCCAGGAGATGTTGGCTGTCCAAAGACAAGGTGGGAAATTCTCTCTCAATGCTGAAATCACTTCTCCTTTTAAGGCATTCAACTGATTGGCTAAAATGTCACTCATTGTTGACGGCAATCTCCCTGGTTGATTGTAGATGCAATCAGCCATCTATGCAGTAAACTCACTGATGACTAAAGTCCACAAATGTCCTTGTATTACAATTAGCCCAGTGCTCGCTTGACCAAACAACTGGGCACGATGGTGCCTTGGCTCACCCAGTCTCACCCTGATTGCATCGAGTCGGTTACCTGGCTAAGTTGACACATTAGCCTTTTGCTGGTGTCCTTTATTAAAGGAGGGTTGAAAGCAGCAGACACACAGAAAAAACGACAGAGACAAAGAAATCCTGAGAGGCTGAGCAAGAGGCCTAGAGAGGGGAGAGACAAGACATAATCCTGATATAAGCTTGGAGAGACAGCATCTCTGATGATTCCTTGACTGAGACATTTTCACTGACTCAGAATTGTAAGTTTTTAACCTAATAAATTTCCATTATAAAAACAAACCCATTTCTGGTATATTGCTCCCAGCAACCTTTAGCAAACTAAGATAGTAAGCATTCATTTAAGAATCTCAACACCTTCATGAAGTATGTAAGATTTCTTCCTCGTCCACAACTGTGTAAAGACTCAAGGCTATGAAACATCTCCTCCAAAGTTAAAGCACAACTCTATTGAAAAGTCGGGATCTGAATCCAAGTCTATGGGACTCCACTGTATATATTCTTAACTGCTTTCCCACACTGCCTAGTCTACTTCATGGATATTGTCAATAAAAAAGAAATTCTACCTGTTTGCCATATGGTTGGTCTCAACTTCATCCCTAATGGCTTTCTTTGAAATGCGAGGTTAGGCTCAGGGCAGAAAGACATGTGGAACACGTTAGAGAATATTTGAGGCAAGGATTATAAGCGCCTCTTGTGTAAATCACACTGGCATCTCCCCTTTGGGGAGGTAGATGGGAAGAACTGTTTCTCAATTCAATTAATTTTAGGCTCACATTTTCTCATTTTGTGAAAATGGCAGCTATTTTCAAATTTCCTGTAATTTTTATAAAATTATCTTAAAATGCCGAGAAGTGAAAAATCCTCTCAAAGTGACCTTTCCTTATGGCAAAAATTATTTCTAAAGCCTAAGTGTACAAAATGTTTCATTTTAAACCTGGCAGTCAATATTGGGAGTTAAAGCTGAAGCTAACAGATTTCATATTTGTATACAGCAAATTTAAATTCTGTTTGGGGGTGCCCCAAGCAAGAAGTAGCAACAGGGTTGGGATGTGAAGAAGGTAAAAGGAGTCACCACAGCCAGAGATGGACAGCACTGTCTGTCAAGCAAACTTGGGGAAGTTACAGCAGGCAGGCCACAAGGCCACGGGCTTTGCTTTGGGGGTGACTGGAGGACTGCTGCTTCCTACCTGGGACAAATCATCAGGATAGGCTAGCTCTTCCCTTGGCAACCATTCAAACAGCAGTGCTATTCTCTGAAAATGTCCAAGTTACAGGACATACAAGACAGGTTTTCATGATAGGAAACCACAGTGGAACTCGGCAAAGAAGGTAGCTTCAGACTCTCAGCCAAAGATTCTATGTAGCTGCTCGTGAGGCAAAGTAATGAGACCCTGAGACAAACTTCACCTGCAAGGCACATGGGCTCTTGATGGCTCTCCTTCTCAGAGGGCGAGCTAGATGCTCCCAATTCTGTTGGGAAAATCATCTGCGTATTCAGTTCCAGGGTTTTGTCAGTGGTTCAGACCTTGGATACAGGCTGACCATCACTGGTGCCCTTTTAGATTCCACAGAAATATATTCATTAAGTCACTCAACATATATTAACTGACCACCTAATATGCGTTAAGGCCTGTTATAGGCTCTAGTGTTAACACAGTGAACAAAGCATGGACAAATCCAGATACACTTAGAATTCACATTCCAGCAGGTGAGAGAGAATAAGCATGCAAATCGTATAGTAAATCAGAGATGAAACGTGCTATGGTTAAAAACAAGGCAGGCAAAGAGAACAGAAAGTCTAAAGGAAAGGGTGACAGCTTTAAATGGAGTGCTGGAAGACCTCACTCTGAAGGTGAAATTTGAGCAAAGATTTGAAGGAAATGGGGGAGAGGGGGTGGAGCCAGGAGGGAGTGGGCTAACTATGAGGGCACCTGGGGAAATGAGTCCCAGGCAAAAGGTACAGGCCCAGAGGTGTGGGCTGGCGTTTTCAGTGATCACGCAGCAAGAAGGCCAGTGAGACCGGCCTCCTAACAGACGTAACAGGGCTGTGATGGGTTGAATTGCATCCTGCAAAACGATTATGTTGAAGCCCTTACCCTCAGTACCTCCGAATGTGAGCTTCTTTAGAAACAGGGTCCTTGCAAATGGGATTAGGAGAGTTAAAATGAGGTCATATTTGAGTAGGGTGGGCCCTTACCCCAATATGACAGGTATCCTTATAAGAAGAGAAGACGCAGGGAGAATACCATGTGACAGCTGAGGCAGAGGCAGAAGTGCCACAAGCCAAGAATTGCCAGCAAACCACCAGCAGCTAGGAAGAAGCAAGGAAGGACTCCCCCCTTCGGGTTTCAGAGGGAGCAGGACCCTGGAAACACCTTGATTTCGGAGACCTAGCCTCCAGAATTGTGAGGCAATAAATTTCTGTCATTTGAAGCCACCACGTTTGTGGTGGTTTGTTACAACAATCATAGTGACCTAAGACAAGGGCACAGAGGGTATGAGGTCTGTAGGGCATTTGATGGACTCAGGCTTTATTCTGAGCTGAATAGGGAAAAGAAAGGGGTTTGAACTCAAGAGTAACTTGATCTGACCTGGGTTTTAACAGGTCACTCTAGTTGCTGTGTGGGACTTGGGCTTACCTAAGAAACGTTTGTGATAATCCAGGATAGAGATAATGGTGATTTAGACCAGAAGGTTGATGGCTTTGAAATATATATTGAAAGCAAAGCTAAAAGGACTTGCTGACAGATTATGTGAGAAAATGAAGATTCAAATATTCTTCTTTGGCTTGACCAAATCTATAGATGGAGTCAGTCACCAGCTGAGAAGAGAACGTCTGCAGGTGATACCGTTTGAGTAGTTGAAGATCAGGAATTCAGTTTTGGACATGTTAAGTATGAGATTTTCTTAGAACTTTAAGAGAAGATATCAAGTGGGCAAGTGATCATACAAACCTGGACTTCAGCGGGGAGACCAGGATTGGAAATGTAAATTTGGTTGTTGTCAGCATATATATGGTATTTAAACAGATGAAAAGATGAAAATAGATGAGATTGCCAAGGAGGGAACAAGCCAAGAAGTAGGTAAGAGGTTCAAAACTGAACCTCCAATGTCAAGGAGATGAAAGAAAGCAGCAAAAGACATGGCGTTCTGGAAACCAAGTGAAGAGAGCATTCCTCAGAGGAGGGATTATACTACTGATAGGTCAAGATAGTGCTTGTGAACTACTCACAGGATTCAGCAGTGTAGAAGGTATAATACGTTTAGAACAGCTTAAAGGAAGTGGTAGCAGTGATGCTCTGGGTTTACAAGAGAATGAGAAAGAAGAATTAGAGACAGCAAAAACTCTTGCAAGGAGTTTTGCTCTGAACGTACAAATAAATGGGATTGCAGGTGGAAGGGGAAGTGTGACTAAGAACATTGTGTTTTTGTTCTTATTGCTCATTTATGAAGGAAGAACAACGTGTTTATGGGTTGATGAGAACGCTCTAATGGAGACAGACAAGCTGAGGATTCAGAGGTGAGAGAGGAGAATTGCTGAAGGGATATCCTTAAGTAGGCAATAAGAGACAGGCTAATCGCAAGTGGAAGGGTTGATCTAAGGTAGATAAAAGTGTGGCCAGTTCATCAACAATAAGAGAAGGATAGACAGAATATATATGATGCAAATCCTGGTAGGTGGGTAGATGTGGTAGTGACAGCTTGTGAAAATTGTTTATGATTAATTCTTAGTTTTTCTTAGTCAACTAGTAAACAAGATCTTTCACTGAGAATGACAATCTGCAAGATGTTAAAGACTGGAGAAGAAAGAAGGTATGAAATAGCTGTCTAGAAGAATGGGAGAGTGAATAGCCTAGGCAATTTTCTGGGTAGTGCCCACTTCAGGTTAAAGGTCATAAATTTAAAGTGAAGCCAGTTAGCATAGTTGTGTGTTTTCACTCCAGCCACATTCAGCTGCTCAGGTGAAGATGCATCCGAGAGAAAGTTTCTAAGACAAAAAAAAAAAAAGACTCAAAATGACGGATGAATAGCACAGCTTTTTAAAATATTTACCTTGCTTAGGGTTTAAAAGCTTAAAGCATTGTAGAGTGTGAGTTCATTGATATAAGTAAGTGATTGATGTATATCTGAGACCATCTCAAGATTGTTGCCTCCCAGTGGAAACTCAAAACAATTTGTTGAATTTAAGATTGTTAAGATGGCATGTAGTAGGAAAAAACAGCAAACTAAGTGCAGGAAGAGCTCGGTATTAGCTCCAGCTCTGGCCTTTAAGCACAGGGCTACCTCAGGAAAAGCATCCAGTGTCTCAGAGTTTTAGCCCTTTGCCGAAAAATGAGAATAATAATTAAAGTGACCCATCCCCTCGATTTTCCCAGAACTGTCCTGATTCAAGCCCCGAAAGTCTCTGGGGGAAGGACAAGCTGGGAGGGCTGGTCACCCTTCTCCAAGAATTTTTAATGAGAACAACAACAAAAAAAAACTGATCGATGAGCAGGTTAAGGATATACAACTTAAAAAAAAAAAAAGTTATTATGGTTGAATGTGTCAAGTCTGACTGCTACTGGAATTCTTGCCTCAAAGAATTGAAGAAGGCTATTTCTTAGCTGTGAGTCCCAAGAGAAGGGGTGGAGTCTTCCCTGGCGTTCAGCGAACTAAGGGAAACTACAGAGTGAGTTTTTCATAAAGCTAAATATTTTCCACTTAAATGACAATCCTTTAAGATTATAGCCTTTCACGTTGGGGTATTAAAAGTTTCTGTCTTTTTTGAAAAGGCGGTGACTGTTTTATCATTTCCTTACTTGGCAAAAGAAGGAGTTGTCAAGTTTATGTCAGTCTCCCAACTTCTTTTTGAAATTTTACTACTCTGTGAAATCCAAAAGGCTGAGAACGCCTGCCCTCGAGCACATTAGAAGGAGCTCTGGAATTTACACTGCTTACCTGTCTGCCCCAAACACAATTCAGTCCTCCCTTCAAAGTCTAAACTGTCTCAGGTATGCTTACTCGAGTGAGCTTTTCACTGCTCCAGCATTCTGACAGCCCCTGAGCAACTAAATCGTTCCTGCTAGCACACTGAGCTTTTGAACTTTAAGAGCTTGGGTCAGGTCACTTTCTATAAAAATACTCATTTCTTTGAAATTCACTTTTCTCACAAATCCAACAAGGGCCACATTCACTAGCATTCAAAAGATGCCTTCACAGCTCTCCCTTTGTAATTTGCAGCGTTTTTTTTTCTCTTTTCCAGGTGTGTTAGAGAAGTTTGTTAACTTACTCAGAAAACTATGTTAATTTTCTGCATTTAAATAACTTTAAGGTTAACCTAGGGTGAGGTGGGCTCAGAATTCAATTGCAACTATCTTGGTGACATAAAATCACCCTTTCTGACCAACTTTCAAGAAAGGTGGGGGGGGGGCAGAGAAAGGAGAAAAGCAAAAGGAAAAACCTTGATTGTTTTCTATATGCTAGGCAACTGCTGTATGTTTTATACTGAATCTCTCATTTGAGCTTCAGTTTGAAACCGAAAGCAAGGTATTTTTTTTATTTTTTTTTAAGAAGTTTTAGAATACATAAATGTTACATCAAAAATATAGGGGATTCCCATATACTCCACCCCCTCCTCCTCCCATGTTTTCCCACATTAACAACAAATTTCATTAGTGTGGTATATTTGTTACAACTGATGAACACACATTGCTACTAACCATAGACTATAGTTGACATTATAGATTACACTTTGTCCTGCACAAGTTTATAGGTTTTGACAAAATGTATAAGAGCTTGTATCTGTCATTGCAATGTCATGCAGGACAATTCCAATGTTCCCCAAATGCCCCCATGTTATAGCCATTCTTCCCTCTCCTTCCCCTCAGGACCTCTGGTATATCAATTACATTGCTAGAATAATATCAAGTCTACTTTAGTCCACAGTTGAAAGCAAGGTATTTTTAATCTTACTGTATAGCTGAAGGTCAGAAAATTTAAGTAATTTGCTCAAAGCCCCCCAGTTAGTAAATGGTTGAGATTTGATACCAATAAAATGAAGCAATGCTCTTCCACGTGCTCTTTCTTTGGAAGGGTAACAAATTTCTCTTACAGGGTTTGCTGTTTCCTTAACCTTTTGGTACATTTCAGTTATTTGTTTTCACCTTAAAGCAACAGAGATGGCAAGCACTTAGAGGATAACAAAAGTTCTGAGAACACCTTTTCCTTTTTAAATTGTCCTTTGGATTTTGATGTGTCCAAGATCCCAAAAGATTGTGTTCCAAATCCAACCAATATTTATCATATACTCAGTATAAGTCTAGCATTCTGCTACACATAGCAGGACCTGAAAAAGGGTTGTAAAGAGATTTAAGACAAGCTATTTTAGAGGCATTATATTCAACTGACTCTGGAATATCATTGAAAATGTAGAAAACTTCATTGATGAAAAGCCTAACAAGAGGTATACCAACTCTCCCACTGATAAAACAAAATAGCCTGAGTATATCATAAAATAAGAATCTAGTCTGTGTTTTCCCTTTTTCCTATACCATCAGGTTAATCCACATCATATGACAATTTGCTTTCTCAGTTGCTCATGCTGAGACAGTTCTCTATATCACAAAGGACTCCTCATTGCAAAATACTATAGTTCTCACTCTAGCAGCTCTTAGAAGTCAATGTTTATTAAAAGTCTGTTATGGGCCTAGCACTATTCTAAGTGGTTTATAGGTATCACCTTATTTAATTGTCCCTCCAACCCTATGAGGTAGGAATAAATAATATTTACATTTTACAGATGAGAAAACTGAGGCTCAGAAAGATTCACTAAAGTGTCCAGGATCACAGAGCAGACAAAGTTGTACCAAGCCTAGTCCTTTTTTTTGTCCCTGAAGTTCACTGTTATCATCTTCAAACTTGAGGATGCCCCTCCACATTGAAATTATTTTCTTTCTCCTCCTGTGATAGCCATTTCCATCTATGGTCTCCATCTCAAGACTGTCTCCTGTAGGTGTTTCCTTTCACCCTCCAACTGCCATTTAAATATATGTTCCAAGAGATCTCTTCTTATTTATTCTACCACTTCTCCCTGGGTGGCTCTTCTCTTTTATTTGTGGCTTCCGCATGACTCCCAAATCTCTGTCTCCCCTGGTAGGTGATCAAAGTCAAGAAAAAGATTGAGGATCAGAAACTACACTATCTTAGTCATTCCAATCTGCACTCTGGGCAATTTTAATAATGTTTATGGAATTCATCCTATTGAGGTTGTAGGACAACCCAGGGGCTGGGCAACCACATGGACAGAGTGGGGAGTCTAGAATCATTCTGCTTGTCTCCCTGTCCTCACAATGAGAGACCTGGGGCACAAGAATCAGGTTTTGAACAAGCATGCCAGGTGTAGCTGATGCAAGGAGCAGGTACATCACACTTTCTGGAATACTCAGGCCCAGCAATTTGCAAAGAACAAACCAGAATTACCAAATAAATCAAACAGGTACCTGGGGAAGGTAGTTCCTAGAGTAGGTTTAATAAGGAGGAGCCAATATGGTGGAGAAAAAGATTAAGGCAGGCTATTAGGGAAGGAGCCTGGGACTGGGAATCAGATCATGGAGCCCCAGGTTTTTCATCTGGGCAACATATCTAACAACCTCCTTTGCACATTTGCCATGGACATGAGATTAAGTTTGCAAAATCCCCCACATGAGACCAGACAGATAGAAGGCACTTCATAAACCTTCACTAAATGGATGAGAAATATCAATTGCTTCTTAAATTGATATCAGTAAAATTAATGATTGTTAATTACAAGTAATATTATTAATAATGTGATGTAGCAGTGGATGATTGTCTATATTTGGGGGAAAAAAGGAAATCTTGTTAGAGGAAAGAAACAAATCTTTATGTTCCAGTGACAGTGATAGAAATGAAAAATAACATACTGAGAAGCCAGGCAAAGGGCACAAATTCACATAAAGAATGGGCTTCTTTGGGTGTGTTCACATACCAAGATTCTAACCACTAAAAGAGTTTTGCCCTGTCTGAAAGGAAGAAGAAAAATCCTTCATCTTGTTTTGGCTTGTGCAACCGGAGAGGGTTGGGATTTTGGAAAGAAAGCCTGTATTTATGCTCGACCTCAACTTGATTTACTGTAACTGACAAGTCAGCCTAAAGCGACGAGCTCTGTCTATCCAAGTTTGCCATCTCACCTCTCCTGCTTTGTAGGAACTAGAAAGCCATACCTGTCACATGATTTCAAATTTAATTTCAACTGTCCCTCTCAGACTTCCCTGGAGCAAATAGGAAATGAGCTGCTGTGGTTTCAGAATACTTCCTGGTTACGGGGCAAGCAGCGCTCCAAGGGCAAACAGGTAGTTGTGAAATG
Source organism: Cabassous unicinctus (assembly GCA_029593785.1). Classification (NCBI taxonomy): domain Eukaryota; kingdom Metazoa; phylum Chordata; class Mammalia; order Cingulata; family Chlamyphoridae; genus Cabassous; species Cabassous unicinctus. Next base: position 2,316 of record JAQZBX010030692.1, on the reverse strand, counting down.
AAGCCAGATGAGCCACAGATAAACTGCAATTTGGAGAACTTACTTCTGAGAAATAGAAATATGCATGCGTAGAAGAGCTGTTTCTGTAGCCATGTGTGCTTTCAAGCCATAGTTAGATTAGCTATTCTTTAACTGGGGGAAGGAATCTATATTTTAGAGACCTGGAAGAGTTGAAACTGAAAAGAGAAAAATCTTCATTACCCTCTCTCCTCCCTTCGGCTCACAGTATAAGAACGTGGCCAAAGGTTCTGTTCTTCGACCAATAAATGGAATTTCAGACTTTTACCTCCCAATTTCCTTATAGTTTAGTGGCCCGCATGATTCTCTAGAGAAATGAACCTTGTATTCATGCATTCATTAATTTCAGCAGCCATTCATTGACTTAAACAGCAGATGTTTATTGAGCCAGGCTGGTGCCAGGTGCAAGGAGCACATTGAACAGGGCTATGGGTCTGCTCTACTCGTTTTTTCAAAGGAGATGGGCAACTGAAAAAGAAATGTAATTCAATGTGATGAGTGAAAAGACAAAAAAGAGTGCAGGAAGCTCTGGAAAGAGCATCTAGTCCAGTAGAATGCAGGGGGTGGGGGGAGGAGCGGATGGGAGTCTTCCCAGAGAAACGGACAAATAAGACCGTACTTGGAAGACAAGTGTGTGTTAGGGTTAGCTAGTTCACCGATGAAGAGGACAGCACATTCTAATCTTAGGCTTTTCAATAACTAAATTAGCTCACCCAGGGTGGGAGCAAGGCTAGTAGGAGGGAGTTAAGCCACACAGGTGAACTGGAACCAGATGGCAAAGGCATGGACGCCCTTATACATCTTCGGAAAAGGTCTGGACTAAGAAAAATGGAGTGCATTTGGAGGGCTTAGGCAGACCAGTGACTTGGTTAGATTTGCATTTTAAAGATCACTTCATAGCGCACAGAATGGATGCAGGAGAAGCAAGACTGGAATCAGAGAAGTTGTTATACTATAGGAGAGAGATGCCTGTAACCTGAACAGGGATAGTGGTTGCAGAGGTAAAGAGAGATAAAGGGGAAAGAGAGTAGGAGGACGTGAAGAGAACTTTCCTACAGTGATAGAGGGCTGACACCGGTGAGAGGAGAGAAGGAAAGAAGGAGGATGGGATAGGAAGACCTTCCAGCTACACTGCATGTCAGAACAAGTCTCAGGCAGGCCGATGGGGAGTCCTGGAGCAGAGGCTGCTCATTAGAAGAGCTCTGCATGGGACAGAAATAGCTGGGAACCACCAGGGAGGTGCAGCCTTAGTGCAAACGCTACAACAGAGCCAGAGGCATGGCAGCTGGGGAGTGCCAGATAACCACACGCCTGGTAGCATGTTCTCTCTTGAAGGAAGAGCTGAGCGATATGCAGGACTCTTAAATGGCTGCCTTGGCCAATTGGGAAATGATGGTGCCATTTAAGGACAGGGAAAAGTGAAGACAAATCACATTTTTCAAGGGGGCAGAGAAGTTGATGATGACATCAAACTTGAGTATGCCAAGTCTGGGGATGCCTCTCAGAAATCCATGAGGAGACCGCAAATGGGCATTTAGAACTATGGATTCCGAACACAGAGAGCAGAGACATCTGGACTAGAAATATGAGGTGGTGAATGGGACTGCCATTTTACCAAAAGCTACTTTAAAGAACAAGCAGAAGACAAAGAAGCAATAAAGGATCTTGAGAAGGAAGTCATAGATAAGCAGGAGGATAGTAAAATAAAGTATCATGGGAGGGAAAAGAAAATCTAAAAACAAGGAAAAGCAGTCAAACATTAACAGATGTAAAGAAAATAAGGTTTTACAATGCCTGTTGAGCTGACATACTCCGAAAAGCCAAGGGTGGCTTTGACAAGAGCAGTTTCAGTGGACCCGTGGAAACCAAAACCTGATGAATAAATGGCAGATGGGGAAGTAAAGATGGTGTATAGACACAATGTAAGATATGTCTGAAAAAGGGACAAGAGAATATGTAGCAACTAGATGTGGAAATAAGTTTGAGGGAATTTTCGAATTTTTGTTCTTTTTAAAGTTTGCAGAAACTTGAGATATTCACTTAATGACAGGAAGGAACCAATAGGCAGGGAAAGGTGGAAGATTTTAGAAAAGGGACATAAGAAATAGAGAGAAGCAACAACGTTCCCATTGCAAGTGAAAAGACAGAGAAAAAAGATGATCATGATGAAAATAATTGTATAGCCTTTGTGGCAATAGGTTGATAATTGCTGTACATTTCCAAGTGCTGTGAAATAGAGAAGATTATCTGTTGAACGTTGGAGAGAGGTGGCCAGACCTACAGGGAGAGGAAAGTGGA
>JAQZBX010030691.1:0-26681 GCA_029593785.1 Cabassous unicinctus | reverse complement strand
TCTTTCTACTGTCCTGGATAACCTACCAAAAATCCTAGAACTAGTTCAGTGATCCTCACAATCCCTGTGGGCGATGGTGGAAACGAGGCTTGCATCCTCATGGAAAGAGATACATTGGCTCCAAAGAAGCCCAGTCTCAAGTACAGTCTTCCATTTCCTTGGGTGATTTCTGACTGACACGGGTTTGCCTGTCTCATTCCGAGTTTCTCCTGTTCTTTCTAGAGATCCTTAGTCTCACCCACATCACCTAAAATGTGTAATTCAATTTTAGACCCATACAAAATCCATACATCTGGATAGTCTCTTTCATAATCTTAAAACTCTGTACCTGGAAGGGGAGATCAGATCTAAAAAGCTCATTTTCTATTTGAACTCTGTGTGGCCACAATGCAAATTGGACAATGAAAGCCAATGGCTAGAAAATGGTAGTTTAGATTTCCAAGTTATCTGAGACTTAGAGAACTTTATCCATTGCAATGACAAGTGGTCCAAGATTCTTTATGTGCAGGCTCTCTTTTATCTTTGTAACTGCCCCTCCCTCTGCCAATCCTATTCTTAACAAATTTTTATTTTACACCAGAAACCTCAAAAGCTTTCTTCTTTTTCCCTTCTACTCCCCAAATTCACTGAATATGAATATTCACCTTCTCCATATATACCTCCAACATCACCTCCACTCCCACCCTCCTTGTCCATTAACTACCCTTCCTCTGCCTCCTCATCACTGCCTTCCACCCCAACTTTCTTCCTTCCTCATACAGGTGCCAGGACTGGCACTCACTTCCTCTCCCTGCTCCTCCCCCTCTTCTGCACACAGAAAAACCCTTCTTCTGTCTCTGATCCCTCCTATCACATCCACCCTCCACCACTGTATGCTTCATCATTGCCCCCTAAACTTACTCCCTCCTCCTCTTGTTCCCCCACACCTCCCCCTGAACCTGCTCCCTATTTCCCACCCACCACCCACTCTCAAGCCAAAATCCCCACTCTCAAGCCTCTTCCCCAGCACCTATCCTCTTTCTCCAGGAAGTGTCCAAGGCAGAAAGCATTAAGGATGTTCATGTCCCATCCTCCTTCTCTGATCTTTCCCAAATCAAACACCAGCTTGGGTCCTAGTCTTCTGATCCTTCTCATTTTATCAAACATTTCAATAGCAATTTGCCCCTAATAACCTTACTTAACAACACTGCAATTGCTCCCTTCTTACAAGTAAGATTTTAGCTGACTCCCAAGTCTGTCTAATTGTACTCTTAAAAAACAATAATCCAAAATATAAGTGTTAAATACCTGTCTATCTAAACTGCTAAATTAAATCTTAACTACATATACCTAACTGGTTGATGATTACCAGTAAAGTGTTTCCAAAAACAAGCTTGCATATTTCAAGCAACACTGATTCCATAAAAAAAAAGCTTAAAAGCAGTAAAATCAAAGATATAAAATAATGAAGAGCCTAAAAATAGCCATACCAAAGGAATAAGAGTTATTAGTCAAATTAATGAGCTTTATGTTTCTGTCAGTGTGTTGTAACTCTTTTTGTGTTTGTCTGTTTGTTCAGTGTATATTTTGATAACTCTGGATGGTAATATTAACTTAATAAATGAAAATTCTAAAAAGAGCTCTATTCACATGCATATGGCAAGTTGTAGAAGGTATTGTGGTAACATTGAGAAAGGGAAGGTGTTCTGTGAAGGCAGAATTTTTCTTGAAATGAAGTAACTATACTCTAAGTGGTTATGAAGAGTTATAAGAAGGTTTTAGAAGCATTGCTTACTCTGAAATATACAAGTTCCTAATTACAAGAAGTCACTGTTAAACAGAAACCTATTTGATGACAATAAAAAAGTAACTTCATAATGGGAAAAACGTGTCAGAGGTCACCTCAATGCACATATTAAAGTGGTGATAGCGGTAAGATAATTTTGATTCCATTGGGAAACTCAGATTTCATAAAATAATGGGGAAAATAACTTTCCTGCACTGATACAATAAAATGCCTGTTAATTAATGTAATCATGGCAATTTTATGTTGTAAGATATTTTCTTTGACACGGTTCCCAAATCATTTTAGTAACTTATGTATGTAGAGTGTGTAAAATGCATTTTATTATTAAAAAAAAAGTGTAATTTTGTCCTAATATAAAATGAATGGCTATTAAGAAAAATTAAAATATAAAACAAAACCTGAATGAATACCAAAATTGCAGAAAGTTCACAAAAAAGAAATTTTTGTAGTTAAATTTGAGTAAAATTTATTGGGTCTATCCATAATTTTTAAAGCTGTAATGTCAAATAGCATATTGTTGCAAAGTTAAAATTTTGTTCTTTCTCTGTTAAAATAACAAATTTCTCCAAATCAATGGTCTGTTCAGCAAAAGGCAACAAAAAGATTTTCTCCTGACTAATCAGTATAAAAAAGTAAAACTCTCTTTTATCAAAATAGCTTCTTGTACTTTAACCTTATCATTTCCTTGACTGTTTAAGAAAAGTAAATCTTGTCACTTTTAAAAGAACATAATATTCAAACCTGTCTTCTCAGAGTCAACTCCTGAAAAATAACTTTCTTCTTGGGAAAAAAGTGAAATAATAGAATAGTTGAGTTCAGTAGATATATTATAAGTTGAATGGAAAGTGTTTAAAAGTGTTATGAAATTAAAAGAGATCTTTAACCCTCTGTTAATCAAAGTTGTACCAGTAAAATGTTCATGTGAATACTTAAAAAGTGCAAAAAATTCCTGAAAATCTAAAAATGTTTCAGCATAATATTAGATAAAGTATAGTGTTGTTAATCATGGTTTTAATTACTTTTTTAAATTGTTATGTGTCACAGAAACAACCTCTCTGCCTAGAAATCAAGAGTTGGATGCTTTAGCTTGTGTTCTTCTGATTTGCCCCACCTCCAATAAAGAAGCAGTTCTATGGTTGCAGAAAAAGAGTGGCTATTAAAGGCTGCCAGAGGTGATGCATAAGTAGATTATCATGAATTAAAATAATACCAGTGCTATCTGCATCAGACGCAAATCATATTTCAAGGTTGTTGCTTTAGTATCTCTTTAAGCAATCAAGCCTGCCTGCATTCACCCTCATGTGAGAAGGCCAACAGTGGACTTTGCAGTGCTTCCCGCAGGCTCTGTGAATCTGGTGGCATAGATTCTGGCTGCATGGGAAAAAAAACAGTGACTGCAAACCTATTGATGATATTATGTTAACCAGTAATCCATTTTTCAGAATTAAAAGAAGCATCAGAGACAATGGTAACTTATATTAAGAGCCTGGGATGGGCAAACAATTAGGACAAGCTACAAAGTCCTGGCTGTCTATCAGATTCTTAAATCCTGTTTATTTGCATAAAACAAAAACTGTACTCTATGCTGTAAATGATAAAGTACAATGTTTTCTCATATTAACAGAGTTTATAATATTGATGGGGTACTGGAAACCCTTCACCCTCATTTAGCTCAGATATTAAAACCATTATGTGTGTTAAAGAGAAAAGGTTGTGTTTGGAAATGAGAACCACCACCAAGAGACTGCTTTTTAGAAAAAAAAAAAAGAGTAAATAAAGCAATAACAAAAGTTTGAGGAGTAAGGGTTGTGGTGAAACTTAATTTACCCTGTAAATTGGATGTAGCCAGTGACAATATTGGCTTCAGTTGGGGATTGTGTCAGAGGCAACATTCTAAGCAAATACCCCTTGCGTTTTAGTCACAATTGTGAGAAGAGGTCAAAGTACAATATGGCCCCTTTAAAAAACAACTATGTTCAGCATATGCATCCTGTTGCAGTGAAAGTCTTAACTTAATAGTGTTCAGTCACTCTGAAAACTGCCATCCCTATTCAGGGGTGGGTTGCAGATACTAAAAACAAGACAGGAACAATGAACTCCTCTGGGCTGCCCTTTGTGGGGTTAATATCTGTGGAAGAATATCTGGGACACCTGCCAACTATTTATTCTCATGCAATTAAAATTCATCAAACACAGCTCATTTTCCCAACCACAGCCTACCATCACAGAAAAAACAAAACACACAGCCCCTTGAGAGGCAAAATGAATGAAAACTTATTTGAACAAAAGGTAACTGCCTATCATGTCCCTGCCCCCTACTCTCACATCTCTATCAGTACTGTTGAGGCAGATGCCCTCATGAAGATCCAGAGCCATACCATTGTCACCCAAGAGGCAGCACAGTGGCTCCACTGAAAAGGCAAACATTGTGAGAACCAGACCTTGTGGTGCTAGCCGAGCAGTTCCAACTGCCTGTCACTCACCAGGAGCTCATGAACATCACCCATGAGTGTCTTTCATGCTCACTCCAAGGACTGTGACATCAGACCCCTCCTGTTCTCAGAAGGGGCAAGGTATGCTTTCAGTGCAGCAGACACTGCAATGAGACTCATAACGAAATCCTTACAACAATGGAATAAGTTTAAATTCAGTGCTGTGGGTTGTAAGCCACAGCTCCAGTTAAGTTGCCAACCACAGAACCAATGCAGGCATTGAAATTATGAGTTAAAATGCCAGCAGCCCTGCAGGCAAAAAAGAGAAAGTTATAATAATTTGTTGTTGCCTATTCCTTAAACTATACAAACTTGGAAAAATAAAATCATTTTAACTAAAGGCCTAAGCAGCCCTACTGGTTGGGAATCTTAAGTCCATGGAAAATAAAAATCAAAGACACTGTTAAATATATAATCTTATTAATCATTCTCTACAGACTACTGGTGGTGATAACCTCACAGCTCACCTTAAATTTCATGGTTAGATCCTAGCCTTACCACAATTATTACTCTCATTTTCCTTATTTCAGCAGGTCATACATCTTCTGCACAATAACTCAATTTATCCAAACAGGTGTCCAAGATGGCACATATGATCATGTACATGATTTCTCCTGCTGCATAAATACAGTGCCAATTGATGACCCAGAAGCCAAAATATCTCAATGCCATAATGGGAAAAATAACTGAATCCTACAATGCCCCATAACAGGAGAAAGCAGCCAGATGATTGATGTCCACTTTCCTGCTTCCCTCCTCTAAAAACAATATCAAAAAGAGTTGGGGGGAAATGGATGTGGCTTAAGTGGTTGGGCTTCTATCTACCATGTGAGGGGACCTGGGTTCAATCCCCAGGGCCTCCTGGTAAAAAGACTCACAGTGAGCCAGGCCCATGCGGCAAGCAAGGCCAATGAAGCAAACTGTGCAACAAGATGATGATGCAGCAAAAAGAGAGATGCAGGGGAGATTCAAGGTGCAATGCTCCAGAAACCAGGAACTGGGGTTGTGTAGTTGATGGAGTGCCTCACTCCAATATTGGAGGTCCCTAAGATTGAATCTTGGTGAAGCCAGGAAGAGTAAAATGAAAAGAGAGGGCAAGAAACAGATACAGAATTTCACCCAGCAAATGAACACAAACAGTGGGTGGGGGGAGGATAGAAAAAGGTTTAGGAATGTTTGCCCCATTTAGTAAAATAAACCCTCACAACCCCTCAGCCTTGGCAGGTTTCCCCTTCCCTGATAACAGATGACCCCAATCACCTACCCCTGTCCCTAATCCAACAGGATGTACTTATCTCAAACCCAACCATGAGAATATTACAAGATCATGAGAAGCACATGTGCAATCATAAGTGGAACTTTTTTTATATTAACAGAACTAGGCAGGTAGAAGGAAATCTTAAAGTCTTGAAAGAAAAAAAAATAAATCATTCAGAGGGCCTGAGATAACTATGGGAACCAATCATGGCTATGCTCATTTCTTTCTTACTTCTCCTCACCCTTAAAATCAATCCTTTTACCCATTATAACATAATTACTGATAGTATTGCTGCTTCTCCTTTTTGGACCATTTCTCTTATAGTTTCTCACCTGATTCATACACCAAATCATACAATCAAAACCCAGGAATATGTGAACAGGATTTTTTTTTTTTTGCTGTGAGAACAATACCAACCTCTTGGGACTAGAAGCTAAACTCCTCTGGGCAGGATGCAAGGGAACTCCTCTCCAGCCCCTGACAGCAGGAAGTAGTCAGATTGTGTTGACATCCCAAATCCCATCACCCTACTCTTCGGCATAGTACACCTATTACTCAGGTCCTTCATCATATATAGATATAATCAAAGAGTTAGGAATGTTAGAGGTTCCTTCTTACAAGGTTTTCAAGGGTTAACAGGTCATAAGGCCATGACTTAACTCCCAAATGACATAAATTGAAGAAAGATAGCCTCCAGACATAGCCTACATGAACAATTGAACAAGCCATTGACTATGGGCCTGGAGGCAGCCCATCCCCTCCCAAGAATGAACAAGGGAGCCATGTAGCAGTGGGAGTGGAGCAGATAAGGGCCTTCACCCATTCTGGGCCCAGGAACCACCATCCCCTCCCACATTACAAGAAAAACTTGCCTCCTAGCCCAATACCCCCTAGGCATGCAAGAGAAGTATTTGCTTTTACAGCCCCTTATTTGTCCCTGGCTGTACTCAGTTTCCCCACCTATTGATGTACTGTATAAAGTCATATCCACCACCTTCAAGGGGTGGGCTAATGTCTAATCTTCAGATCCCCTTCACTGGGAGAACTTCTCAATAAAAGTCCTGCCTGCAATCATCATTCTCCATGTCCCAGTGAACACAACTTTTCTCCAACATTCATCATAACTCTTTTTGCCTTAAAATCTATTTTATCTGATATTATTTTAGTTTCCCTTACTCTCTTTTGATTACTACTTGTATGGTATATTATTTCCATTCTTTTACTCTCAACCTACATGTATCTGCATTTAAGATGAGAATTGTGCAGAGAGTAAATAGGGCATGCATTTTTATCCATTTTTACAATCTCTGCCTATTGACTGAAGAATTTAATCCTTTTGTATTTATCATTCATAGTGATATCAAAGAAGTATTTTTCTGCCATTGTGTCATTTAGCCTTTGTAAGTCTGATAACTTTTTTGTCCCTCACTTCTGTTAATGTCTTCTTTTTATGTATTTGATATTTTTTGCAAACCATATTGTATTAGTCAGGGTTTACAAGGAAACAGAACTGAAAACATCTATATTCCATAGTGCTGGCTGCAAGCCAGGGACTCAAATAAAGGTTCTCAAAGAGTTCCCAGGAGATACTGACTGAATGTTAAGATTACTTCTTTTAAAGCCTTCAGGTGATTGGGTGAGATGTCATTCCTTGCTGACTATAATCTCCTCTGTTGATTGTAGTTATAATGAACTATCTATGCAATGAAATCACTGATGATTAAAAAAGAATGTCCTTGTATAAAAATTAGCACAGTTATTTCTTGATCAAACAACTGGACACCATTACTTGGCCAAGTAGACACATTATCCTAACCATTACAGTCCAACACTTTCACCTTGTCTGCCATACACTTCACCTCAAACTACAATCTCCAAGTTAAACAATAGCACTTTAGGTTAAATAGAAGGAATGTCCTTTCCTTGAACTACTTGCAGAAGGGCTGGGAAGGGGAGGGCCATATCAGCAGATGGCTCCTTCCCCCTCAGCAGGGGAGAGACTGGCACCAAGAAGAGCAATTAGTCTGCTACAAAAGGATGTTAATTACTCCAAACCTTGATTTACAGTTACTGTTCTTCCCCCACGCCATAAGTAAGCACTCACTGTTAATCATTCCATAGGATACATGCAACCTTGAGTGGCTCTACATATCAGACAGCCCCCCCCTTTCTGCTGTCCAGCCCTATATAAGCTTTGTTTCTCCACTCTATGGATGCAGTCACTGCCTGATGGTTGTCATTGGGATGTGTGAGTAAATAAATGGCATGGCTGCCACTGGCCTTATGGATTCCTTGTGGATTTTTTTGAATACCAAGAGTATTCAGCTGACCTCCCAGGCCTCGATCACCTGCACTACAATTGGCATAGTTAGTGGGATGTTCCAGAGAAGCCCATTAGGGATAAGGTGGTTGAAATCATGCCAACCATTTCAGATACTAGAGGGAGAACCTATATTACATGGAGAAAACTGCAATGGTATCCATGGATGACCATGCACATCTATGTGCTACGAGCTTGCCCAGCTGGTAGACTCATGGAGACTACTAGGGGAGTTGGGGAATAACCCATACACTACACCTGAATTAGTGCATTTAGAGAAAAGAGTAAAAAGAACTTTTATTAAGAAACAGCATCATGTGCTGGCTGCAGCCTTTGTGTGGCCCTTCCTCCTTGACTTGCATGATAATATTAACTAGCTGGTAGCAGTGGATGAAAAGGAAGGTGGGTGGAGGAAGAGTTAAGAGTTGGAGCAGGATCTCTGACTACTGCAGGTGGATCAGAGGGATAATTTAACAAGAAATCAAAGGAAGCATAAGAACAAGTGCAGATAATGGCCTGTAGATATGCTTGGGTTAAAAGAAAAAAAAATACAACTAAAAAGGAACTTGCTGACTTCCATCTCTGTCTTAGTGTTAGGTATCTCTGAGCAACTAGATAAGAAGGAGATAGTGACTCAGATGTAGAAAGTATAGAAGAATCTTAAAATTCTGTTAAACCACTTGTGCAAATGTAAGCTAAATCACAGATACAACATCCCACACAAGCCAAAGTGCAAAATAAGGCACTTTTCAGTGAAATCATGCTTGTAAGAAAACATTCTGCTAAAGAGTTAACTAAGATAAAGAAAACATTTCAGACACAATTCTGCAAACCCCTGCTGCCTGCATGTTGTGGCTGTTGGCTAGTGGGGGCTGATATAATTAAACTGCTGGAAGAGTAGAAAAAGTTAGCCACATATATGTTCTCTGTTTGGTTTCCATGCTAATTCTAATTGGGTCTGTGTAGCCAAATTGATAAAATTAATGCTGTTAAATTTAGTAACTTTTGAACTGGATAACTCTATGAAAGCAAGATAATAGAAAAATGCTACCAGCTTTTTTAAGCCTGCAATTAAAAATATATTACCAAACTGAAAACTCATAATACTTGTGTAGACTGTGGAAAAGTTTAAATGGGATGTTACTTTGACAATGTTTTAAGTTTTAGTCACATTTTATTTTGATCAGAATTTTTATCAAGTTGTTAAAAAGGAGCTTTCAGTTTTGAATCAATAGTTTTCTTCTGAACTTCAAGCCTGAATGTACTCCTAAAGATCAGTAAACCAAAATATATGTGTTAAATGTCTGTCTATCCAAACTGCTAAATTAGAGCCTAACTGCATTTATACTGCTCACATATTCCTGACTGGTTGCAGATTACTGATAAAAGTGTTTCTAGGAATAAGCTTGCATATTACAGGCAACATGGATTCCAGAAGAAATCTTAAAGGCAGTAAAATAAGAGATGTGAAATGATGGAGGGCTTAGAGACAGCCAAACAAAAGGAGTAAGTTTTATAAGTCAAATTAATAAGCTTTATGTTTCTGTTGGTGTGCCTTAACTCTTTTGTGTTTGTCTGTTCAGTGTCAGTGTATGTTTTGGTACCTCCAGATGGTAATATTAAATTGATAAATGAAAATTCTTAAAAGAGCTCTATTCAAATGTCCAAAAAATGAAATAAGCACATATATTGATTAATAAGTATGGATGCTAATAAGATAAATTAGCATGATATGTGTTAAATCATTAAATGATGAAAATTGTAAGTTTTGGTTAATGAAGGTACTGCAAACCTTTTCATAAAAAAATTGTTTTTGCCTAAATTGGAAGGAATAGCTTATTTTTCTTCAGAGTGGAATGAGGAATGTGAGACTTGAATGAATACTGAAAGAAGTAAAATGTTTGTGGAAGTGCTGACTAAATTTTGATGTTTGTTTAAGGGAATGTTAGGCTAAAATAAAGCAAACATATTTTAAGGGGGCATGAATTATGATTAGTATGTATATTCCATGATCTGTGTCACTTACTTGGTTGTTTAGGTAAGAGAGTCCTTGAGATGGGCAGTGAATTCTTGAGGGTCAATTCATTAATTAGCCAGGAGAAAGGGAGGTAGTATTGTAGCCTTTTGATGAAGACCAAAAGCAGGCTTTGTTGATATTAGCTGGAACCATTTTTTCCTCTTAGGCTGAGGCAGGGGTTTCATCACCTCCACAAAGGACTGTTGGTATATCAGCTTACTTCAGTTAAAAAAATGGAAGCTCAAGCAAATCAAGATGGTTATGAAAAAAATATTTACCATTCCAATTTCACATCAGAATGTGTTTTGTCCTAAGATAAAATGGCTGGCTTTCATAAAAGCAAAATGGATGTATGTGAGACAAAACTTGTAGAAGGTGTTGTCGGAGGTAGCATTAAGTAAAGGAATGTGTTCTGGGAAGGTGAAATTTGTCTTAAGATGAAGTGACTATAGTTTATGTGGCTATGAATAGTTATAAGGTGTTTGTAGAAGCATTGTTTAAGCTGAAATATTTAAATGACTAATTCCAGGAAGTCATTATTAAAAGGGACTGAATTGATGTTAATAACAATAGATAACTTTATAACAGGAAAACCTGTCAGAGGTCACCTCAATCTGCATATTAAAGTGGTGGTAGGGAGAAGATAATCTTGATTCCATTGGAAATCTTAGGTTTTCATAAAATAATAGAGAAAGTAGTTTTTCCTGTACTATTAAAATAAACTACCTGTCAATTAATGTAATCATGGTAAAGGGGTAAGTGTGAAAAGTAAATCAATGTGATGGTTAAGTTGATTTGATATCTTATAAATTGAATAAAAAATGCTTAGAATGTTATAACATTAAAAGGGATTCTTTAACCCTCTGTTAATCAATGTTGTATAAGTAAAATATTAATATGAATACTTAAAGAGTGTATAAAATTCCTGAAAATTTAACAATATTTTGGCATAATATAGAGAAAAGTATAAAGTTGTTAATCATGGTTTTAATTATTTTAAGAAATGGTATGTGTCACAGAGACTAACTCTTTGCCTGGAAATCAAGAGGTGGATGTTTTGGCTTATATTCATCTGACTTGCCTCTAATGAAGCAGCTCTATGGCTGCAGAAAGAGAGTGACCATTACAGGCTGCTGGGGGGTTGGTGTATAACAGTAGATTATTGTAAATTACAGTAACACCACTGCTATATACAGCAGTGCTAAATATTGCTAGTTTGTTGCAAGGAATTGATATCCAATCATGTCATTATCACTTTGCTTTAGAACTTGCTAAGGATTTCTTTAGTATCTCCTTAGGCAAGTCAAGCCAGCCTGCACTCACATTCATGTGAGAAGGGTGATGGTGGATGTTGCAGTGCTTCTGCAAGATAACCCAACCTTCTATCTTGGCCTGGTGGCAAAGAATCTGGCTGCATAGAAGAAACCTCTGGCTGTAACACTATTTCATTATGTTGATGATGTTATGTTAATCGGTAATTCTTCTTTCATAATTAAAAGAAGCATCAGAGACAATCATAGCTTATCTTAAGAGTTTGGCACTGTTAAACTTTAAGTGCTGTTAAAGTATAGTGTGTTAATGGCCTTTTTGGGGTTCTTGGGGGTACTGAAGACAATTCATCTCTCATTTAGCTCAGATATTAAAATTATTGTATGTGTTAATCTGGAAAGGTTGTGCATGGAAATGAGAAGACCACACCAGAGCAGGCTGCTTTTTAAAAAAGGTAAAGAGTGCAATAACACAGGCTTAATCAGTAAGGATATGTGGACTTGACTTACCCTGTAAATAGGACATGGTCAGCATCAATATTGGCTTTGGGTGGAGTTTGTGGCAGAGGCAAAATTCTAAACAAATACTCTTAGGTTTTAGTCACAGTTGTGGAAAGAGGTCAAAGTAAAATATAGCCTCTTAGAGAGGCAACTATGTGCAGCATACAAAGCCCTGTTGTAATTGTAGGGCTTAACTCAAGTGTCCAGACACTCTGAAGACTGCCATCCCTGTTCAGGGATGGATTGCAAATACTAAAAATGAGGAAAAATGGACTGTCATATGCTGTCCTCTGTAAGGGAGAGATCTGTCAAAGGACATCTGGGACACCTGCAAGCAGTAGCAGATAACTGTCTATCATGTCCCTGCACACTCCTCTAACACCCTTCTCAGGATTTTTGAGGCAGATGCCCTCCTAAAGATGCAGAGGCATGCCATTGTGACCTGAGAAGTAGCAATGTGGCTCCAAAGGAAAACAGATATCATGGCTATTGAACCTTCTGGCAGAACTTCCTGCTGCCTGTTACTCACCAACAGCTCATGAACATCACCCATGAGTGACCATCATGCTCACTTCAATAAATACATCTGTCCCCTCCTGCTCTCAGAAGGAGCAAGGTATGCTTTCACTGTTGCAGACACTGCAATGGGACTTTTGCACCTAGCCAGCCATTTGCTGCCTAGAAAATATAAGTGCCCTATATGGGATGCCAACCTTAATTGACAGTGACCAAGAAACTCTTTTTGCCAGTCACCTCATACAGTCTTAAACTATGGACTAGGATATTGTTTGAACTTTTTATTTTTTTTTAAATGGACTTTTAAATAAACAGATGAAAAGTGATAAGAGATCCTTACAAAAATGGACCAAATTAAAATTCATTGCTGAAGATTTTGGAAACAGCCCCAGTTAATATGTTAACAGCAGGACCTCGCAGGAACTGAGGCTATGAGTTAAAGTGCCAGCTGTCATGCAGCCCAAAAGGGGAAGTAATAATAATTTATTGTTGCCTGTACATCAATCTATACAAACTGGGGAAAAATGAGGTCATTTTGGCCATGCTCCTGACCTATGCAGCCACACTGTTTGGGAATCTTAAGTCCATGAGAAATAAAGGTCACCCAATCATTGTTAGAAAACCACAGTTAATAATCTGAGATCTCCTATTTCCACTGAAACTCTATGTGTGTCTATGTGAAGTCTTCTTGTGCCTAAACTGATTTTTAATGTCACTAGAGGAAACTCAAAAAGTTTGGAAAGAGAAAAATGTGTTGTATTAGAAACATCCTCATAAAACCTCTCTACTTGGCACTTTGTTGTCTACCAATGAAAATGTTGCTTGTATACTGTTCAGCCAGCATAAAATCTGCCCCTGTCTGTATGACACAAGAAAAGGAAATATGTAATATGTACTCATTAGTCTCATCAATTAGGGGTGGGTTTTCAATCTAGTGCTGTACACTTTATTGCTTTTGTGGTATTTGGCTACAGTGCTCCAAAGTTCTGATTGCTCAGATATTGTGTAAAACTGGTGGGCAGATTGTACCACAGAAAGGGCATTGGGGATGAGTGCAGGATAAACAGAAGTCATGCCCTTTCCATGAACTGCCTGTAGAAGGGCTGGGAGGGGAAGGGCCATATCAGCCAATGACCCTTTTCCCATCAGCAGGGGAGAGACAAACACCAAGAAGAGCAGTCTGCTAAAAAGGATGTTAATTGCTCCAACCCTTGATTTATTGTTATTGTTCTGCCCCCCGTAGGTAAGCACTCACTGTTAATCATTCCACAGGCTATGTGCACCCTTGAGCAGCCCTATGTATTACTCAGCCCCCCTCTTTGTGCTCTTCAGCCTTATATAAGCTTTGTTTCCCCATTGTATGGATGCAGCTACTGCCCAACAGCCATCATCAGGACATATGAGTAAATAAATGGCATGGCAGCTGGTGGTCTTATGGCTTCTGTGTGGATTCTTTGGAATATCAAGGGTATTCAGTTGACCTCCCAGGGCTCAATCTCTTGCATTACAAAGAAACACATACTTTGTTGCTTAAAAATACATAACTGTCCTGCATATAACTGGAAATGCACAAAATTCCTTCAGAAAAGGATGAAAATCCATGAGCAATACTCTTTAACTTGACATCCTTTGATAGTATGACATGAAACTAATATAATCTATGTCATATGATAAGGTGAAATGGTAGGGAAGAAAACACAGGTATTTGTTTTATGTACTATACAAGCATACTCAGAACAAAACTAGGAATAAATATTCATGAAAATTACAGTCTTGTATTTTGTAACTTGTGATGCATTGTAAGTTTTCATTTATCACTATCTTCTTCCACTACTGATTCTATGTTGCCTTTAATCTCAGAATGCACCTCATCTATCCAATGTTCTTTGTCTGGCAGAAAGACCCAAACTTTCATTCCTGAAGACTCTGGTCCATTGTTAGCCTTGCCTGGATTGGATTGTTGGTTTTCCATTGACTTTAATCACAGGGCATAGTAGTACTAAGAAAAGCCCTAGGGGATCTCCTGTATTCCAGGTAAACTCTTCATTACCTCCATTGTGCAGAAGCAGTGCTATTTACTCTTGATAGTCAGGGTTAACTTATTCAGATAGTACTGTTTAATTCCCTTCTTTGTTTGTTGATGGAAAGGTATGAGGAGCCAAAAATTGCCACGTGGCAGCCTTAAATTCCAATTCAATGGAATCATTTTTGCCACCTAATTGATACCATAATTGAGACTCAAAAGGACATTCTACAATTCTATCAATCCATATGTTTCAGGATCATGAGTAACATAAGAACAATGAATTCCAGCACATCATTTCCTGTGAAGTGTGTTTCTTTATCAGAAGCAATGCTGTGTGGAACTCCCCAAAAGTGGATAAGACATTTAGTAAGTCCATGGAGGGCAGTTTTGAAAGAAGCACTGCATGAATAGAAGTCAAACCCATATCCAGAGTATGTGTCTATTCCAGTTAAAACAAATTGCTGCTCCCTGCTTAATGGAAGTTGTCCAATGTTAACAACCCACATTGTCCAATATAGCCAAAAGGTAACATGTTGAACACCTTGTAGAATGATGCCATATCAGAGGCTGATTATGAGTTTCTGTTGCTGTCAGATTGGACACTCACGAGTTGTAAGCAGGTCAGCCTTGGTTAGGGAAAGTCCATATTGCTGAGCCCATGCATAACCACCATCTCTACCACCATGGCAACAATGTTCATGAGCCCATTGGCCAATGACATGAGTGGGCGGGGAAAGGGCTGACCTCAATCCACAGAATGGGTCATTTTATACACTTGATTATTAAAATCTTCCTCTGTAGAAGTCACCATTTGGTGAGCATTCAGGTGGGACACAAATATTTTCATATTTTTTGCCTACTCAGTAAGGTCTATCCACACACCTCTTCCCCAGTTCTCTTTGTCACCAATTATTCAATCCTGTTTCTTCCAATTACCTGACCATCCAACAAAACCATTGGCAACAGCCCATGAATCAGTGTACAAATGCACCTCTAGACATTTCTCCTTCCAAGGAAAATGCACAACCAAGTGTACTGTTTGAAGCCCTGCCCACTGGGACGATTTCCTATGACAACTCTCCTTCATGGACATCCCAGAAAAGGGCTGCATTACTACTGCTCTCCACTTCCAGGTGGTATCTGCATCTCATGCAGAACCATCTGTGAACCTGGCCTCAGTTATCTCTTCCTCAGTCAGCTGATTGTCAGGAACTCCTGATGAGACCATAACTGTGGTCTGGGAAAAAGGAGGTAATATGACAGGAGTTGTGGCTATGAGCATTTGGACCACTTTTTCATGTAACTTACTGTGCCTGCAATATCTAATTGAGTCCTATCTCATATAAACCACTGCTACTTTCTGAATGAGTGTTTCTGTAAATGTTAAACTTTATGGTTGGTGGGTCAGGAAATACTCAGCTCATGAGAGGCAACTCAGGTCTCATGGTAACTTGGTAGCTCATGGTTAAGCATTCAGTCTGTACTAAAGCCAGTAGCAGGCAAAAAGCTCTTTCTCCAAAGGAGAGTAGTTATCTGCAGAGGATGGCAGGGCTTTAGTTCAATATCCTAATGGTCTGCATTGTGATTCTCTGACAGCAGCCTGGAAGACGATCTGGACAACACCGCTATTTGCCACTGACACTTCCAGCCCCATTGGGTCTGTGGGACCACATGACCCAGGTGGTCACTTGCAAAGCAGCCTGGGCCTCTTACAGAGCCTCTATTGGATGGGCCCCCACTCAATGTTATCAAATTCTCTGGTCACTCAGTAAATGGTCCAGAATAACACACTCAAAGGAGAATTTTGATGTCTCCAAAATATGAAGAGGCTAACTAAGCATTGTGCCTCTTTCTTGGTTATAGAATGAGCCAGATGCAACATCTTATCCTTCACTTTAGAAAGTTATCTCAATATGCCCCACACAACTGGACACCTAGGAATATCACTGAGTTGGAAGGTCTCTGTATTTTTGTTGGATTTATCTTCTATCCTCTCTCACATGAATGCCCTTACAATTAGTCTAGAGTAGTTGCTACTTCTTGCTCTGTAGGTCCAATCAACATGATATTATCAATATAATGGACCAGTTGGATGACCTGTGGGAGGGAAAGAAGATCAAATTCCCTGTGGACAATATTATGACATAGGGCTGGAGAGTTGAAATACACCTGAGTTAGGACAGGGAAGGTATATTGCTGGCCTTGTCAGCTGAAAGTAAACTGTCTTTGGTAGTCCTTACTATTGGTGATTGAGAAAAAAGCATTTGTGAGAACCATAGCAGCATATGAGGTACAAACGGATGTGTTGTGTTGCTCAAGTAATGATACCATATCTGGAATAGCAGATGCAGTAGAAGTCAACACCAGGTTAAATTTGTGATAAGCCACTGTCATCCTCAAAGATCCATCTGTTTTCTACACAGGCCAAATAGGTGAGTTGAATGGGGATGTGAAGTTTATCATCACCTCTGCATCCTTCAAGTCCTTGATGATGGTACTGATTTCTCCTGCAATCCAATATTGCTTTCGGTGTAGTATTTTGCTAGGTAGGGACAGATTTACAGATTTAGTGGCTTTCATTTGGTCTTGCCTATAGTTATAGTCTTCAGTCCTCAAGTCAGGGAATCAATGTGGTGATTCTATCAGTTGCTGAGTATGTTTATTTCAATTATGCATTCTGGAACCCTGGAAATAACCAGAAAATGGGTCCAGAAACCCACGGGACCCACTTTGGGATGGTCATGAGCTAAAACGTCATTATCAGCTGATCTCCATAAGCCTCTTTTCAAACTGTTGAACCACAGTGATATTTTGGCTCTCCTGGAATAATGTCACTTCTTAGCCAATGTCTAATAATCCCCCAAATGTCTGATCATTTACTTTTCCCCAATGCAGCTACCCTGGTAAAAGGCCATAGTTCACTTAGGGGAAAGCTGAGAGGAAGATTAACTGTATAAATTTTTATCAGTGTAACTGATTCCTTACCCAATGGGACCTGGCCTTCCCCTCATTCAAGGGGATCTGGGTCTGTAAATTGCATCTCAGCTGGGAATTGATTAAGGGTTCCTGACCTTTATGTTTCTGTAATGCATATTAGGCCTTTATTCACTTGACCTAGAACACTTCTGTTTATATAGATCAAGGAGGAATTTAGTAGACTGCCCATCTATTTTACTTCTAAATACACCATGATTTATTAAACCACACCATATCCTATGCAACTCAGACTATTTTGATTGCTACTTTAAATCTGCTTTTCATTGTGGCAACCACACCCACCTTGTCTTTGGCAATTAAGTGCTGCCACTTGACTTCTGCTGGCCTGGGAGCTGATCATGCCCATAGTGTTTAAGGATTCTAGTTCCATGACAGCAGTTTCCATGGTAATATTCTTACCTACAAAGAAGAGTAACTACTGAGCTCTTTAGGGAAAATGGAAATAGTCTCACAAATTTATTCTTCATAGTCCAGATGAAAGATTTGTCCCCTGGACATTCCTGGAGTTGGTTGGTAAGTCTTCGATGGTAAATCCATTGTAACATTTCAATATCTCTAACCCTTCATCTACAGTATATCACAGCAATAATATCATATAGACTTCAGGCAATGTTATCCATCTTTTGGTCCATGTTTCAGCCAGCCACCAGAATATA
Source organism: Cabassous unicinctus (assembly GCA_029593785.1). Classification (NCBI taxonomy): domain Eukaryota; kingdom Metazoa; phylum Chordata; class Mammalia; order Cingulata; family Chlamyphoridae; genus Cabassous; species Cabassous unicinctus. The sequence goes on along the minus strand of JAQZBX010030691.1, from coordinate 8,844 downwards.
TGATTAGAACCCATTCTAACCCCTCAAGTTACAACACTGAATACAGAATCTTTGCTTAGTGGGTCCATATCAATTAATTTCACCTTATTCAAATCTATATTCCTTACACCATTATTCCACCTGCTTAATATCCCTTCCTACATATATTACCCTTGCTTATGTTTGTATAAATCAGGAAACTCATGCATTTCTTTTGGACTAAAACATACTTCCACTTGGATCATATTTTCTACTTCACCTTTGGGGACTTATGGGAATTTTAGTCTACTTATATTTGTGGACGTTAAGAGAGGTAGGTAGGAAAAAACGTTAGATGTGTCTTCCAAGCCAATTACACCAAGTCATTGCATTGAAGTTTTATTGGATAAGGCAGAATTAATCTCCTCAAGTGGGGGTTGGATGTCTGACTAGTAGGGACAAGTTTGAGTTTGGGTGATTGTCCCCTCAAGGTAGTTTGTAGGTTGGGTGGTCATCTCCCCAGGAAAAGAAGGAGGTCAGCATTTCTTGGGGAAGACTGGGAGTCAGGAGGCTGACTCCTTGAGATAGGTTTGAGGTTGGGTGGTCATTTTCTCAGGTCAGGGAGGAGGTTGGGTGGCTCTCTCCACAGGGCAGATCATTACAGGTTTATCTGGCAATATTTCAGCTGAATTTGGGGTTTCAATGTCCCCACTGCCATCATCAACCCAAATGTCTCCATCTTAATGCTCAGGATTCAACTCTTTCACAATCAATGCCCTCACTAAAGCAGTACACACCCTGCAAGGGTGAGGTATTTATTTCCACTGTAACTCTGCTACTTGCAAATTAGACTCTGTGTCTGTTTTTCAGAGTTCTCAAGTCTGCAGCTGCAGAAAACAAGATTTTCTTTCAGGGCACACATACAAATGTTCTTATTATTTGTGCAGCACTAACACGGTCTGAAACATGACATCACTGGAAGGAATATTTTCTGAATGAATGAAGAACTAAAGTTTTTCTTTGGAACAAGTATGGTGTTGTAAGAAGCAATTTATATACAATCTTGTTGTATACATAGGGATGCTGCTTAAGGATGATTACTTGCTTCTGTGGTGTAGGAATGCTGTGATGGAGAAATTGGACATTGAGAAGCCACAGGTAGATTAAGAGAATACCATGTGTCTCTGAGAGGAGGGGATAAGGACCATCCAAGGTGTCTGCACTTTCATATGATACCCTCAGGCAAAATGTTGCTGTTCAGGTAATTCCCTTTATTTGCACAACTGGAAGCCTAGGACTGATGCCCTTTAGACACCTTTGAGTCACTGCCTTCTGGTGTGAGTCAATTGTTTAGGTTCTTTCAGTGGATGAGAGATCAATTAAAGACACCATTTATTTTGATGGTACATCTGCTGGTGTAAAAGGTTGAAGACCAAGATAGGATGGAGATAATGTGGGTGCTCAGATCATACAGTAGAGGTAACATGTACTGGCTTGACATATCTGTCATCCAAGTTAATATTTCCACTTTTCTTTTTTCCCTCTTTGCTACATTACTCACTTTTTCACAGTTATTCATTTTTAAATATCTTAAATATCTGTTCCATAGGTTTCAATTAAAACAGTATTAGGTGAAAAAGCTAACATGGAAACTATTGAAGGAACCAAAGGAGGAATTTCAGCAGGCTCAGAGAAAGTTCACCACTCAGACCAGGGAAGAGAGCCAGGGAAATATGCAGAAGGAGAGTCAGCAGCAGCAAGTGCCACCTTTTCTAATGAATTCAAAGATGTCATAACATCACTTATAATGGGATAAGTTATGGGGATTCCTGCATCTCATGAATCACTAGGATGCTTGCCTTCTTATATATGTTTCTAGGTGTTGTAAAGGCAGCCATTCTGTGATCTGAGCACCCCCTCCAGGTGTGCTTAATTAGAGCTATGGCCCCAGGAAAAACATATTCTTAAATGTAATCCTTTCTTGTGGTTGTAAATGATTGCAAATAAGACTTTTAATGAGGTCATTTCAGTTAAGTTGTCTCCCAACTGAATCAGTATTGGTCTTAATCAAATTACTTGGGGTCCTATAAGGAAGGCCACAGAGACAAAATGCCAGGAAGAAGCTTCAAGTCAACAGAACCCAGGGAAGCCATGAGAGGTCACCATTTATGTTGAAATTTCACATAAAAGGCAAGGTCCAGGGATTTCTGACAGCCAACTCCAGAATGAAAATCTTCTGAGAGAAATAATTCCCTTGGTGATACCTTGATTTTGGACTTCACTTGCCTCAAAACCTTAAGCCAGTAAATTCTCATTGCTTAAGCCAACCCATGAAATGGCATTTGTTTTAGGAGCTAGAAAATCACTTGTTTATAGTTCTTGGCAAAAGAAAATAGTGTCCTGCTATTACAAATATCTAAAATGTGGAAATAACTTGGGAATTTTGTAATGGGTAGATGCTGTAAGTTTTATGGGATGCATGATACAAAAAAGCATAGGTTGCTTTAAAGAAACTGTTGGTAGAAACATGAATGGTTAAGGTACTTTCAATGAGAAGTTAGATGGAAATGATGAATACATTACTGGAAATTAGTAGAAAGACAATCCTTGTTGGAAAGTGACAGAAATTGACAAAATTCAATTTTGATGTAGGATTGAAAGTGGAAATTTTAAACAATGAACTTGAAAATTTTACTTAGGTGATTTCCAAGTTATGTGACAAAGGTGCAGTCTGGGTTTTCACTGCAGATTATTATTAAATGTGTCAGGAAAAGGAAGCTTAGAACTGTATGCTTAATTGCCATGAACCTGGAAATTGATTGGAAAGTTCTGAAACAATCCAGAGAGTGTGCTCTAAGACTAGGGCCAGAAATGGCTCTATCAGGCATGTCCCTGAGTTTTGAGTAAATGAGCCCTCATGTGAGACTTTATTTCATCATGGATCCAGTCAGCCATTTTGTTGGAAGTCAAGAGTGGAAATACAGTTATGCAGGAAGGACCTTTGGAAGGTTATACTTTCTAATGATTTGGAACCCTGTGAATTGCACACAAATCCCACAGGGTTTTTGTAAATTTTTATGAACAGATACATGGCCAGCATGAACTGAAAGGGACAGAGAAGGGATGAGTTGAAGGCAAAATGACTTTAAGGACAGAAACATGGAGACTGAGGTCTGGACCATTGAGATCTTCTCAGTCCAAGAGAGCAGGCTGATCCATGTTTGTGTAAAGGGCATGGTATCTGCCCCAGTGCTTGGAAGGCGGCAGGCCTTGAATTTCATTATTCAGGAAAGTGCTGCCACTTCAAAGATCAGAGAGGGTTGTACCTGTGCCCCAATATTTATGCAGAGCCTGGCAACCATCTCAATTATTGGAAAGAATAAGGCATTTATAATCAAATTTGTGGATAGACTGGCCACCGTCTCAATGCTTAGAGAGAATGAGACCTTCACACCAATATTTAAGGAGTGCAAGGCTGCTGTTCATGGGCTTGGAAGGAGTGGGGATGCTGCTCCATCAAGAGTGGAGAATAAAACATCAATCAATAGATAACTCTCAGACCTTGAAATATAATTGTGTTCACCCTGTGGAGTTTTGAAATAGTTGTCCCATATACTTTCCAATTTCTTCTTTGTGAAATCGGAGTTTTTAACCTATTCATTTCCTTCCATTGTATATGGGAAACAGAAAATTCATTTTTAAGATTTGATAGGTCCAAATAAAGTGAAAGTTTAAGCCCAAGATAAGTCACATCCATCACTGATTTTGATGAATTTTTGTACTTAGCATCATTATTGAAATGACATAAACCATTTGGGATTTGGGCATAGAATGAATTTGATTTGCACGTAGAAAGAACGTATTTTTGGGGGGTCTTTAGGAAAAATTTTGTTGGCTTGGAGATATGTGCACCAGCAAATATGTTCTTAAAATTAGTCCTTTCCTATGAGTGTTAACCCTTGTAAATAGGACCTTTTCATGAGTTTATATCAGTTAAGGTGTGACCCATCTGAATCAGGAGGGCTCTTAATCTAATTACTGTAGATCTTATAGAAAGGAACACAGAAAGAAATGAGAAAAAGATGGAAACCAATAGAACTCAATAAGGCAGGAGAGGCATCCATGTACATTATCATGTGAGAGAAAAGCCAAGGACCAAGGACTGCTGACAAACAGCCCCACAATGAAACAGTCTTCTGGGAGAAAATATCACATTGCTGATGCCTTGATTTTATACTTCCTCCAGCCTCAAAACCATGAGCCAATAAATTTCCATCACTTAATCCAACCCATTGCATGGTATTTATATTTGCAGCCAGGAAACTAAAACACCAGGCTTTCCTAATCAGAGTTCAGAATATTCCCTTATCTGGAGGCTGTGCACATAAAATATTGCTTTACTTAGATTGTTCTCCCATATTGTAGTAATTTTTTCTCATTCTGGCTACACTGTGGACTTCTATGTATCTCTTAACCTTGTGTGTTCCCTGGCACCTAGCTAACCAAATTAGTCTCTTATATTTCTAGCAGGAAAGGAACAGTGTCTCCTAGATGAAGACAAAAGAGGGGTGTGTGTAAACCATCATCTTTTGTACAACTGTTGGGAGAAAGAGTCGCTGCTTATGATAGATCAATGCCTCCAACTAAATCTGAGATTGCTCTTTCTACTCTACATGTATAAAATATGATTGAAACCAGTGTTTTGGTATATTGTGTTTTCCTTGATGAATGCAATACCTCAAGACCATGGGGTGGGCAGAAGTGCTTTGTGACCAGCATATATTTGCTGATCTCTATGTGGTGGGCCTTATTATGTGGTGTTCACCAATAGTCTTGGCTCAAGAGTGTGGCACAATGAGACGATTCTCCATGGAGACACACTATGGCAAGGCTGAATTGCAAGGTCTTGTCAGCATCTTTGTCCCAGGATGGTGATAGCTCATTGGGTGAGGGGATGAGGGACTGATAGCAATTTTGATCTCCCTCTCGCCACAGAGAGACAAATGGGATATAACTAATCTTTCTGGATAGGGGAATGAAATGGTACTTTCAATAAAGGCAGAAAAACATGAAATAAGATCCAAGCAAATCAGGGAAATGCTCACAAGACTCTTGGGAACCTTTCCATCCATGGGATATGGGCCTAATAATCTGAAATTATCAGGTGAGCAGACTAAACCAGTTGATGTGGTACCCTGAGCTGAAATTTCAGGCTTTGTTTTGAGCTATTAGAGGAAAAATGAAAGAGAAATATCCCTGATTTATCCTGACCTTCTGCCCTTGAAGAATAATGACTAATGGTGGGGCTGAGATCTCCGGGTTCCTATCAGTTTTCTGCAGTCCTAGACCCTTATAAGGATGGAAGGCAAACATGGGGGTATACCTGTTCCTTGAGTATATTTTTCAGATTTATTTTGTTTATTTCTCCCCCTCTCATTGTTTGTGCTCCCTGTGTGCTCTCGGTGTCTGTTCATTTTGTGCTCATCTTCTATTTTTTTTAAGAAGGCATGAGGAACTGAACCTGAAATCTTCCATGTGGGAGAGAGATGCCCAACTCCTTGAGTCAAATCCACTTCCCTTCCTTGAATTTTGAGTGTGTGTCTGTGTTGTGGAACATAGTCCTAAGAACCTTTGGACAAACATGAGATAGAAATGTGTATGACACACAACATAAAGAGTTTTTCTTTTCTTTGAATGCTTATTTTATAGACAGTCAAATACAATACTGGTTATACCTCAGAGAAAGGCAACTGTGTCTGCAGTTCTTTGGACAGCCATAAGAGGTAGCACTTCCCTGGTTTTACCACAAAATGTGTGCCCATAATATACATAGGCTTCTGTGCTGACTGTATTGACAAAGTTTTGAAAATAGTTTCTCTGTTAAACTATGCAAATGCTTGATCAAGGCAAGCACTAGCAATGTTATATCCATTCTAATGAGGGGAAGGTGTCATGGTACACACTGGACATCTGATAATGCAGTGATAAAAGGAGAAAAAATAAAAATAAAATAAAATAATAATTTAAAATAAAAATTAAAAAATTAAAATAGAAATAAATAAAAATAAATAAATTTTTAAAAAAAGTAAATGGCTTGCACTTCAGAAAGCAGTTTTAAACTCAATTTAACAGGCCCTATATGAAGGTTTATATCCATTCTAACCACCTTATTTTTCCTGCCTTCATTTACATCCTCATTTCCATTATGTCCATCCCTCAATCAAGCCATTTGTCCTTCCATCCATCCATCCATTCAACCCCCCAACCTGCCCCATCCATCATGCCTCTAGTGCACCCTCCTTGTTTCTATCCTAAGCCCACTTCATTCCACCCCTCCTGCATGCCCCCACACCTCCATTATTATATTATCTCATTACCCTGTCTCCCACCCTCCTCACACATCCACACAGACTCCCATACAACCTTTTCCTAGTTCCTTCAATATGACAATTATAATCTTACTTCCCATCTTTCCCTTGTCCTTCGATTCCCCCACTAATATCCAAAATATCCTTGCACCTTTCCTTCTCTCCTCTATTCCCCTTCTCTCCCACTTCCATTAAAACTTCCATACACCTTTCTTTCATTTTTCCCTATCTTACTTTCTAGTGTTCTACACTCCTGTTTACTCTCACTTCCATGTTTACACCATCATTTTTAACCATTGTTCCATTCTGTTGTCTGCAATTTTCCTTCATTCTCTCTCTTCCTTCTCTCCTTCTGCCAACTTATCTCCTCTCCATCCATCCATTCTTACATTTCTCTTTTCATTACCATCTATCATCTACCCTTACTTCTATTTGTGCATATTACCACTCTCTCATTCCTCATGTTCTCCTTCCATGTTCACCTTTCCCCCCTCTTTCCATTTTCCCAGTAGCATTAGATCAGCATTCATGCTGACAAAGACAATATCCTGAGGATGGAAGAAATGGAAGATGAAAATGACCTGTGACTTCAGGACACTTTAAACCAGTGCTTCTGACATCCCTGGAATCCATCTTCTGCTGAATCACTGATTATGGGATACAGTATATTTACTCATGTTTTGCATACTTTGACATAGAGATTTCTTTAATGCAGCAAATAACTTCCTCTCTGGGACCCTGTTGAACAACAGTAGTCTCCAAATGCAAACCAACAGGAAAATGATAAGGAGTGGAGGTAAGGACTGTAGCTCTTCCCCACACACCTGACAGGTTAATAAAATCTTAGGAAAGAAAATCCACTTTTGCATGTAATCAATTTTCAGACACTTAAAAGAGTTGTGCTTATTGGCCAGAGACAGTGTGTCACTCCAGAAAATATAAAAATATTTCACTGCCTTCCAGCTGGTCATGGACCAGTAACAGATTAAAGATGCAAACAGGAAATGACCACACAGAATGCTTAGTGTTAATAAGACTATAAGAACTTTCACTCACATATCCAAACTCACACACATTCACACATATGCACATTTACAAACAAATTTGCACATGAACACATTCATACAGACACATTTGCTCATGCCCATGCATAGTTACACACATACACATTTGCACACTCATACACATAAACACTCAAAATCACATGGACATAGGTAAATGCACATGAAAAATTCTCAAACTAATTAACATATAAACATATTCTGACACATTCCTGCACATTCATATGCTCTCACACATATTCCCACATATATACAAACACCCATAATTCACACTCACTTACAAACATACTCATACACACATCATATTCACAATGTACATTCTCAATCATACTGATACATGCACAATCACAAGCTTACAAAAACAGTCACATTCAGAGACACATTGATGGACCCACAAACATCCACACAAATTTATACACTCACACACACATTCCCTTTCACATATGTACATTTATGCACATACTTTCAATGCACACACCCATATATGCACTCACATACAACAGAATACAACACCCACTCACATCCACATATTCAAACATTCATGCACTCACACACACATTCTTTCAAACACATTATTGCACACACTTGTGTATACAGGCCCACACTAACAGAAACAAACACATTCACTTACACACACTCAGATGCACAATCATTCACACATAAATAAATTCATACATACTTTCTCACACATGCTCAAAGTAGTACACTCTCAGAAAATCATGTGCACATGCACACAAAAACATAAACACACACAAAATACCCAAATACTCATACGTGTATAAACATATCATAATTTCACATACTCAGAAAAACTACACTCAAACACTTGTTGTACTCATATATGTATGCTCAGACACTTGTGCAAGTCACATAACATCATACATACTTGTGCACACATACCTACACACACTCACATATCCACTTTCACATACACATATATTCACTTTCACACTCACAAACACAAATATAAACATACACATCACTACAGGAGAGGTCAGTTGGGGTCCCTCATTTTACTCTTTCCTGGATCCCACATCTCTCCTTTTACTCTCTCATTGTTAATCCTCAAAGCCACTGTCAAGGTAGTCTTCCTTGACTCCTCCTCTGTCTTTTCTTTATGGTTGGTCATATAGCATTACATTGTTTTCTTTTTGAGGTTTTTCCAGGTCTACTCACAATTATTTGTAACACTATATATACAAAGGAATAAGTCTTCCAGGGTCCCCATTTTTTAAAAGAGTGTGGTTTTCCTGGAACAGTTAGGAGTCTTGAATACCCTGTCAAGTTGTGGTTCCTGGTTCCAGATAACTGAACTTCTCTAAGAGAATCTAAGAGTGTTTAATTTAGAATGTATTTTGTAATTTGTATTTCCACAAAGTGGTCAACTGTGAAGATTAACTCCACAATGAAATGTGAATTTGGGGAGAGTGTGCTGAATTTTAAATTAGCCCAAATAT
>JAQZBX010030690.1:0-26703 GCA_029593785.1 Cabassous unicinctus | reverse complement strand
TGCCTTGCACCTTGATTACCAGGACATCCCAGAGCCAGTGAGTGGGGTCAGTGGAATGCCCAGCACTGGACGCTCTGATGGAAATACTCTCTCCAGAGCTCTCGGTGAGTTGGCTGAAGCTTTTGTTGAATGTAGTCCTCTTATTCCTCTACTCATCTCTGCTTCACCCCACTTCCTTCCACATCGTGCACTCCATACTCTGTCTGAAGGTCTGCAACTCCAGCTTCCCCTTTCCCCAATTACATACGAGCACACATATCCCTGACCAAAAGTCAACTCTGCTTGAACATTACTTTCCCCAGGAGACACTCCCTGATAGGCAAATTTGGGTTTTGGTGTCTTTCCTTTGTGTTCCCACATCATCTACAAAAGCATGTGCATTCTAACTTAATGGTCAAATATATGTCAAATATATTTATCTAAATCCCCAAAACATGGTGAGCTATACGAGAGCAGGGACTCTGCCTTCCTAATTATCAGTATCTCCTCAAATACTAGAGCATTGCCTGGCACTAAATAAACTAAAGAAAATAGCTGTACATTTGAATCAAATTTTTAGGCATTTATTAGAGCACATGCAGGTTTTAGTGCAATTATTTGTCCATGGGTCCACCTACCCTATGAAATTGTGAGCTCCTTGAGGGGGCAATATTGATAATCTTTCTTAGTGCTATAGGAGAGAAAGAAAGGCTAATTTGGCTTCCTATACTCAGCAAGAAGAGTCACACATATTGTAAAGTTGGTGATTGTTCATATGTTTTAGAGTTTCAAAGAAGCTGCTGAAAAATTATTCCAAGCAAAGAGGAAGAAGGGATGATAGGTTCCACGAGTCTGCTTCCTGCTCTCTCAGAGCACGTCCTGGGACGGCAGAGCCTCTGAGGAGAATGTTGTGTGGGGAGATTGGGAGATTCATCACAAATTGTTGCGGCAAGGAAGGAGCAGGACACTATATTTCTGACAAAGTCTGCAACCAGAACCACCTTTGTGAGGGCCACCTCTGTGCCTGCCCACCCAGAACAGAAGTGACTGACCAGCACTGAACTGCACCACCAGGTTGGAGAAAGAGCAATATTTACAAAAGAGACCACCATAAAGAATTGGAACCTCTTTGTTTTCCTGGAACCATGCAATGGGAATGGGAAGAAAGCCATGGTAATGACTGATCTTAGATGTTGTTACAGCATTATCATTGACTTTATATTTATATTCTATAGTTATTTATTTATTGCATTATTATCTAGCCACCACTAGATGTAAACTCTAGGAGGGTGAAATTCAATTGTGTTCTTCGCTTTTATCTTCAGTTCTGAGAAAAGTTCTTGACATGCACATAGATTAGGTACAAAATAAATATTTGCTGAATGAATTCTCTTTCTATCCATGAACCAGGCTTGTAGCTCAATTTAATGGAATTTGTATTATATACTTTACAATCACAATTTGTGGAAAAAATAATGCTGCTTATAAAAATGTAGCTAAAACATTTAACCCAGTGCTTAATAAAGTGACTCCATGTGGAAGGAGCTCAGAAATGTTTTTTTTTAAATAAAATGGATAGATGGATGAATTTTCAGTTATGGGAATGATACATTACTGTTAGTTTATGGCTTTATTCAGGAGCTTTTAAAAGAATAGGACTACTACATACCACCTCTTTCTCCTAATATTCTTGAACTCATTCATTCATTCAGCAAAATTTTTTCAAATGCCTCCTCTAGGAGAATCCTTGAAAACCCAGTGAGCCTGCTGTTACTTATCTCCTGCAGTATTTCTTAAATAACAATAAAAGTCCATGATTTTGAGGGACTTTGGCAACCAGGGAACTATCTAACTAACCAAATAATTAATTATATAAATCCATCCCAAGCATAGCATTTTCATGGATGCATTTCAGGTTATAGCCCAGCCTTTCTTGTCTGATTCAAGCAACACTAGCTATAATTTTAATAGATTAGCATCAATAATGTAAGAGAAATTATGCAGCATTAAAAAAAAGAATTATGAGGAAACCAAAAGATCTGAAAGAGCATTGATGCTCACCTCTGATGAAAGATCAGGTTATATGTGATCACCTCTAATCTGCCTGGAATTATACAACAGAGGTAGAGGACTTTTGTTTAATATGGAGCCCATGAAGATGCTTAAAGATATTTTCTCAATAAGTTGAAATAAAAATAGAAAGAGTTCCTTGTCATGCTTTCCATTATGCTAAAAAGAACCACAAACTGTTTGGTAAGCATTTCTGGATAAAATAAAAGAATCCAACTTTATTTTAGGAAGAGGATAGAAGTCAGTGTATGGTTTAAAAGGTTATCTAGGGAACATGAAGGACTCTGGTTTCAATGCTCTGGTGTTTAAAGGCCTCCGGGAAGCCACTTATCACTCTTGGCATGATTCATGGTTGGCTAACATTTCTCCTTTGCATGAACCAGCCTATCAAGACCATAATACATCTTCCCAAACATTTCAGGGCCTTTAGATTAAACTAGGCCGCCATTACTTATAGGGACCAGCATCTTGGAGCCTTGGAATAAAAAGGAAAACTGCAGACAGAGCCAGCCTGTGAAAAACCTTCTTCCCTGCATCTGCCCTGACCATGTATTTACTTCACTATGTTCCCAAGAACTGAGCTTATTTTTTCCTTAGGATCTTTCTTAAATGTTTACTTAAGAGTATTAGTAATGACATAAGAAAATGCTCAATTCAGGAAATAGTGAACAAAAAAAGCAGGTTAGAAAACTACATGTATGCATGTAAACATATGTAGCACACATCCTCATTCACATGTACTCATTCACACACACATTCTTCAAAAAAAGAAAGAAAAAATGTATCAAAATGTTAATCAATTGATGTGGCACTTTTAATGCTTTTTATTTAATAATTTATAACTTTTAAAATTTGATATACCAACCCCCAAAGTATTTTTGTAATTGGACATTATTTCAAAAATAATCAAGGTAATTCCTCTGTGCCTTCTTCCTTTGATTCTCTTTTATCAAGAAATGGTCTATAAATATTGGCCTAATTTTCATAAAATTAAAATCAAAAGTCCAGGCACAGTCTGGGCCTGATATGGATTAACCGTAAAAACCCTGTTAGACCACTCAGGGAAGAATGACTGATAGTTTGACTCACAGGGTCAATGATTCTACCAAGTGGAGGGACTTCTTGCCATGCACTCAATCTGAAGAATATTCTTTTACTTTCGAAAAGCCAAGAGAGACATCCTACTTGCACATCCCAGAGTGAAAAAATAGCCGACCCATCATACATGGTCAGAGTACGAGTATTCTTAAGCTCCAGTATTGCACGCATCTCTGTTTTAGCTTTTGGGAGTCATGGTAACTAGAACAATACAAATGAAGCCAAAGTCTGTACATAAGGGCAAATGTTGAGCAAGGGCAGAGAGAAACAGAATCTCCAACAAGTCATATAATAGCTCTAAAATAAGAAGCCAACATTCTAGCTTAGACCACTTTGGTTTACATTCAGCAGTGCAAAGTCAAACAATTTAAAAGATAAAAAAGGGTCTAGGCAGGTCCATAACAGAATGATTTCCTTAAACTGGTTGGAAAGTATAGCAATTAATGATAGAGGCTGTGAAATCATGGGTCAGTTCTTTGTGTGTTTATATTTGCTTAATAATTTCATAACCAAAACATAGTTAATTTCACAATATTGGTTCATATATTGCCAATGAATATATTTATCAAAAATAACATCTTCTAGCAATTTTAAAGACAGATATGAGTCTCAAGTCAACATATAACAGTGGAAAAGATTCTGACACTCAGGACGTACTGACCAGGCAAGCAGCAACCTTACAAAATGGTACCCTGGTGAAGATTATTTCTGTGCATGTGAGCATGACAAGGAAATGCCCATTATTTTTTTCCAGTAACTGGTCATAACATTAATTAATTTTATCTTTGTTCTAAGAAGATTTTAAAATAAGTCCTGATTTAAAGATGAAGAAAATATAGCAAATATAAATAAGAAAGTGGAGGCGAAAGAAAAATAAGGATAGAAAAACAAAATGGAATATGGAAAGAGGTTAGTATACATATTGAATGCCGTAAAATCCTACGTACTCACTTTTCAGAACCCAAACCAAGAGATAAAGTTTTAGACAGTTGACAGTGTTTAAAATCAAATATATACCCAGTTTAAAGGAAGAACATACTTTTTTTTTACTAATGAAATTGAAGATAAATTTCTTCTGAGAGTTGTCATTAGAAAAATCTGTAATGTAATAGACAAGATATTTACACAAAAAAATACAGTGACAAGTTAATTTTCACAAGTCCACAGGTCTTTTACATATATATATATACACACATACATACATACACACACACCTATATATATATATATATATATATATATATATATACACACATACATATATACATATACATACATACATATATACATATATACACACACACACACACACAGATATATATATATAGGTATAACTACACTTGCTCTTTTTTGGTTGCTATTTGCATGGAGTATTTTTCCAACCTTTCACTTTCAGCTGATTTGTGTCCTTGGGTCTAAGGTAAGTCACTTATAAGCAGTATATGGATGGCTCATGTTTTTTTAATCCATTCTGTCAGCCGATATCTTTTGATTGGGGCGTTTAATCCATTTACATTCAATGTTATTACTATAAATGCATTATTTAATTCCACCATTTTATTCTTTAGTTTTTATACGTCATATCTTGTTTTTGTCTGTCTTTTTACTCTTTTGGCTATCCTTTCTGCTTTCTTTCTTCTATACTCTTCTCCAAGCCTCTCTCCCCTATCTTTTTCTTTCAGGCTCTAAGGCTTCCTTTAATATTTCCTGCAAAGGTGGATTCTTTTTTATGAACTCTCTTAGTTTCTGTTTGTGAATATTTTATACTCACCTTCATATTTGAAGGACGAGTTTTCTGGATAAAGAATTCTCAGCTGGCAGTTTTTCTCTTTCATTTTCCTGATTGTATCATACCATTGTCTCCTCATCGCCATGGTTTCTAATGAGAAATCCACACTAAGCCTTACTGTGCATCCCTTGTATGCAATGGTTTGCTTCTTCCTTGCTGCTCACAGAATTTTCTCTTTATCTTTGACATTTGACATTCTGAGTAGTATGTTTCTTGGAGTAGGTCTATTCAGATTTATTCTGATTGGGGTATGCTGTGTTTCTTGGACAAGTGAGTTCATTTCATTCATGAAAGTTGGGAAGATTTCAGTTATTTCCACAAATATGCTTTCTGCCCTTTTTCTCTTCTCTTCTCTTCTGGAATTTCCAAGACACATTTGTTACGTTTCATGTTGTCATTCAACTCCCTGGGCCCCTGTTCAATTTTTCCATTCTTTTCTCTCTCTGTTCTTTTCTCTTTTCAGTTTCAGCTCTTCTGTCTTTGGTATCAGTATTCTTTCTTCTATCATTTTGAGTCTGCTATTGTATGCCTCCAGTGTGTTTTTTATCTCACCTATCATGTCTTTCACTCCCATGAGCTCTGTTACTTTTCTATTCAAGTCTTCAAATTCTTCTTTGTGCTCGATCAATAGTTTCTTGATGTCATTTATCTCTTTAGCCATATTGTCTTTCAACTCATTAATTTGATTTTGGAAATTTGTGTGCATCTCATTAATTAGTTGTCTCAAATCCTGTGTCTCTCCTGGGGCTTTGATATATTCCTTTTCCTGGGCCATGTTTTCCATTTTCTTAGTATGGCTTATTTTTTTTTGCATCTGATTAGGATAGTGAGCTTGCTAAGATGCTCAAATATTCTCTCTTTCATAGGGGTTTAGTGGCAGGAAGCTGTGTGTTACTGCTGTTCTTTGATTCTTGTTTCAACCTGGGTCTTTAGGATTGTCCCTGTTGGTTGCTCAAAACTGGACTCTGGACCCAATAATGGGTTACAGACCCACTTCCTAGGGCCTTGGGGAGGGAGGCTATAAATGCCGGATAAAGCCTCTTTTATTTACTTTTAATTTCCTCATGTGCACTTCCTTGGTCTGCCAGCAGAGGGTGGTCTTTGGCAGCCCTCTCCGTTCAATGCCTGGTCAGGAGTGTGTTTGCTGCAACATGGACTGGATCAATGTGATATAGGTTCCTACCCGGAGACTAAGAGCCTTGTAATTCAAACTTTTTCAGAGACAGTTCTCCAAACTTTGTTAGCAGCCCCCTCCCTTTCCCAGGGTAGGAAATAATTCCACTCCCCTCTGCATCCTCAACAATCAGTCCCTTTTAGTAGAAAGTGAGATTGAAATGGTCGGATCTCTTTAGTCTGGGATCTCTTTAGTCTCTAGCTGGCTCCAAAGGCAAACAATGGTGTGGCCCCACCCAGCCTGGAAGGGCTTGTGGGACACAGCAGACTAAAATTGTGGGGCAAAAGCTGAGTCAGCCTTAGGCTGTGATGCTCTTTCTCCCCTTTCCTGAGGAGGTGGGTCCCTGGGGACCCCTTTATAGCCTCTGCACCAGAGGCCTGAGAAGTCAAATGTCTTTAGAGTGGAGGAGGGTGCCGCCAGTAGCAGCTGCTGCTTTTAACTCACAGTTTTGGAGTTGGCGATTCTTTTCCTTTGACCCTCTCTTCTGGGCAGTGTCCAGCCTACCCCTGGTGCCCTAAACCCCAGAAGACTTTTTTTCCAGGCTGTTTCTGCCTGTCCTCTAGCTATTTTTCTGGGAGAGAAGAGAGTCCCATGTCTTTCTAGTCTGCCATCTTCCCGGAAGTCTTAAGGACCTTTTGCATATTTCTTGGTATAGGCACATGACATTAAGTCAAATTATATCTCAACAAAAACAATGCTGTGACAGGGAAGGAGAGCAATATATTAATAAGTAGCTATATGATTCTTTGATGGTCTAGTTTAATTACAGGATTATGAGTAATTTTTAATGACAGGACTATATAGGATGATTAATCTCCTAATATATGCTGTTTCAAAAGGAGCTAATGTGAGCATGGAAGATTCACCCTGGGACATTTTTTTTTGTAATGAAGTTTTCTAAAGAAAAATGTTGCATATTTTAAAACTATTCCAGACTTCTTATTCTGACTGTAAACTTGGTTTGTTTGTCTTTCCTGTCTTCATTTTCTTTTGCCCCAAAACGATGATGATTCTTTATTCCAATATTTCTCACAAGAAAAGCAGTAGGACAAACTGGCTCTGAAGGACATGCCTTCTTCTTATAATTATTTATTTTAAAATTTATGGCTATATATGCCTTATTTGTTAAATTATAATTTGGTGAAATTACAAGTGAAGTAGTATAGTTTATAGAAGGAAGAACATATATCTGGACATGTGAAGATTCAATTCAATTCCTGTCTTTGCTACTTACTGAGATAACTGTTTAACTCTGAGTCTTAGCTTCCTCATTTGTAAAATGGAGATAACAGTACACATCTCGTGATGGAGATTTATGCATAATTACATGTGATGCTGCATGTAAACCTCTTATCACAATGCCTGGCACATAGGAACCAATCAAAAATAAGATATTCTAATTTTTGTGGGAGATTATATTATTGTTCTGGATTTTTTTAATCCTCCCTATGTGCATCCTTTGCCATGAGTCTTTAAGTATACTTTCCTGCCCCTTGATCTTAGGCTTTGACCAATGGGATATTAGCAGAAATGATGCAAACAGAAGCTCAACATGTGCTCACATTACCAGATTTTCCCTCTAGGGCTTCTGTAATTACTATGAGAAGAACAAGTCCCAGGTAACCCACTGTCCAAGGAAGAGAAAAGGTGTGTGAAACAGATCTGGGCTCAACCGCAGCTTGCAGCCAAGCCGAGCCTAGAGCAGTCAACTCCCAGCTGTCCTGCAGTTGTGAAAAATCTATGGTTGTTATAAGAGGCTAAGTTTTATGGTGGTTTGTTATGAATTATTGAGATAATAGATATATGACAAAAAATTAGTACCTAGAAGTAAGGTACTACTGGTCCGGAACCTAATATATGTTGCTTTGGCTTTGGGACCAGGCGATAAATAACAAGGAAACTGTAAGAGGAGGCTAGAAAAAGGGAGACCCACTTTATATAGCAGTGAAATATTTGGTAAAAATATTGCCAGTGATAATTTAGAGGCAGAAAATATACCTGAAAAACTTGTGAAATTAGGCAAACAGGTTTCCAGTTAGAGTATTAAAAGTATGAGCAGGCTTCTGCTAGGTGCATTTGTTATGGTGCTGTAAGAAACAGACAAGCTCAGCAAAGAGCTGACTGGTTTGAAAACAGAATTGAGAGGGCCCAAAATTCTGGACCTTGCTGAACTAGAAAATAAAATTGTTTCTAATTTCTAGCTTTTCCAATTAGTAAAAGATCAAATTAAAGTATAACCTGGTTCAAAAATCAAACCATGCATTTATGTAAATATATTTCATAATGTCAGCTACTGTTTATGGATACACAAGCAAGTAAAAATTGCAAAAGTTGCATGAAAATTAAACACACCATATTCAGGATAGTCGTTTATTCTGACATGAAAGTAGTTTTTTCTAACATGAAATGGAGTGGGAAAGGACAGGACTTCAGCTGTATCTGCAATATTTTATTTCTTTACAAAATACTGCATGTAAAAATATGGTAAACTATTAATTATATTAAATGTAGGCAGAGAGTACATGGATATCTTTTATGTTGGCTTATTTTTCTGAGATTTTAGAATATTTCATAATTAAAACTAAAAATTGTATTAAATATAAAAGGAATAAAAAGCATTCCTTTCCTACATGACTTCAGACTAGTTTTTCTTGGATGAAAGCACAATAACATAATGTTTAGATATTAAATCATGCATTTTGCTACTTGAACCTTCATTTTCTTTATCTACATGTCTTGCTGCACATAGGTCTTAAAATACAATTGGCATGCAACAACATTCAAAGCAGCATTATTCACAATGGCCAAAAGGTGGAAGCAACCCAGGTGTCCATCAACAGATGGATGGGTAAACAAAATGTAGCATATCCACACATTGGAATATTATTCCGCAGTAGAAAGGAATGAAGTTCTCATACATGATACAACATGGATGAACCCTGAAGACATCATGTTGAGTGAAATAAGCCAGATACAGAAAGAATAACTATTGTATGATTTCGTTTATATGGAATACCTAGAATAAGTAAGTTCAGAGAGACAGAAAATAGATTACAGGTTACCAGGGGTCAGAGGTGAGTTACTGCTTAATGGATGCAGAGTTTCAGTTTGAGGTGATGAAAAAGTTTGGGTAATAAATGTTAATGATGGTAGCACAATATTGTGAATGTAGCTGATATTACTGAACTATGCACCTGAAAATGTTTAAAATGGGAATTTTTTTAATGTTTTGATGACACTTTTCCTTGCTTTAATATCTTTTTTCTGCTTTTGAAATGAGCTCTTGATTACAAAATATCAAACTACATTCAAAAGCAGGTGTAGAAAATGCCAGCCATTGGCACAGTATGGAGAAGCCCACAGGTAAGGACAGATAGCAGCAGTAGGTGGCAAGAGGTGCGAAGTGATTATCCAACAGGTTGTGAAAAATATCCAACAGGTTGTGCCCCAATGTTAGCACAGGTTAGACTAGTAACTACCTTGGTGGTTGGCCTCAGTGTGTTTGGGTTCAGATTCTACACATCAATACAATTTCTTCCAGTTAAGAGTTCTTGGCTTGACCAATCACAAGGTGGCTAGAGAGCACTGGACCAGTCTACTAGTTTTTCAAAATGCTGTCGTAGGCCTGATAGATGTAGTGAGAAACTTCAGGAGCTCTACACTTCAGCGACAGCATGTAATTGGGGTTTCCAGGCTGGATACATAGCTCGGCCAAAATCCAAATGCCATTAGTGAGCTTCAGTGATTGGTACAGCATGTCTTGCCCTTCCACATTCCTCTTGGCAATAGTATAAACATTGTTGTTTTTCAATTTGCTAGAAACAGTGTCAGCATTTAAATGACATTCCTTAATCTGAAACTGAAGTCCATTTTCACTGGGAATATCTTTCCATGTTGCAAGGAAGACCTGACACTCCATTTTGCCATCTTCTAAAAAAAGCACATTGAGTGCAGGGATGAGGCAGCTGAAGTAGAAGACATCGATATTGGTTTTTGTTTGCTTGTTTGTTTTTTGTAAATTGCATTTTATTTTTTTATTAAATTTATTGAAGTATATCATTCATACATAAACATAGATAAACAATAAGTGTATAGCAATAGTTGTGAACTAACAAACATACATAACATCATACAGGGCTCTCATACCTCACCCTACCACCAATACCTTGCATTGTTATTAAACATTTTTAACTAATGATTAAAGAGCATCCTCAAAATATTACTACTAACCCAAGTATTTTCCCCCAACCCACCCTATTATTATTTTTATATCATTTATACATGAACATACATAAACAATAAATTTATAGTAAAAGTTGTGAACTTACAAAGCAAACGTTCATAACATCATACAGGGGTCCCATACATCAACCCTCCACCAACACTTTGCATTGTTGTGAGACGTTTGTTACAAATTATGAAAGAATATTGTCAAACTCTTACTGCTAATTATACTCCTTATCTCATATTTGATGTATTTTTCACCCAAACCACCCTATTATTATTTTCTAAATACACTTCTATGACAGAAGTTGTAAACTTACAAAACAATCATGCACATGTGCAAAATTCCCAAACAACACCCCTCCATCAACATACCACACCATGGTGGAACACTTGCTACAGACTATAAGGCAACATCATCTAATTATTACCATGTCCATAGCATACATTTAGCATACATCCTCCATATTCCTCCATCATCAACACTGTACATCCTTAGCATTGAAGGAAGAATATTACATTTTTACTGTTAACCACAGTCAACAGTACAACTGGTCACTCCAGTTGTATTTTTCCCATGCTTCTCCACATTCCCACCACCTTGCAATAGTGATGTACATCTGCTCTAGCTCACAAAGGACACTCTTGCATCTATACCATCAACCACAATTCTCATCCACCTATGGGTTTACTATGCTATTCAGTCCCTAGATTATCCTCTAGCTTTCTATCAATTTGCATTTACATCCCTAGACTACCATTTTCAGCCACATCCCCATTTATAAACCAGCTGTTACTCACTATAATGTGTTACCATCAACTCTGTACATTTCCACACTTTCACAGTAAAGCTAATTAAAACTTTTACATACATTAAATATCATTAGTCCATCTCAGTCCTCCTCTTATCTCCTTTAAGAATCCACCACCTACCACCAGGTCTTGAAGATATTTCCTATATTTTTGACTAGAAGCTTTATGGTTCTTGCTTTTATATTTAGGTTTTTGATTCATTTTGAGTTAATTTTTGTATGAGGTGTGAGATAGGGATCCTCTTTCCTTCTTTTGCTATGGATATCCAGTCTTCTCAGCAACATTTGTTGAATGGACTATTCTGTCTGAGCTTAGTGGGTTTGACAGCTAGTCAAAAATCACTTGACCATAGATGTGAGGGTCTGTTTCTGAACCATCAATTCAGTTCTATTGGTCTATGTGTCTGTCTTTATGCCACTACCATGCTGTTTTTACCACTGTAGCTAGGTAATACTATTTAAAGCCTGGAAATGAGAGTCGTCCAACTTTGCTTTTCCTTTTTAAGATGTTTCTGGCTATTCAGGACTCCTTACCCTTCCAAATAAATTTGAAAATCATGTTTTCCATTTATTTAAAAAAATGCTGGTGGAATTTTTATTGGGATTGCATTGAATCTGTATATCAATTTGAGTAGAATTGACATCTTAATGATATTTAGTCTTCCAATCCGTGAGCATGAAATGTTCTTCCAAATATTTAGGACTTTTTAAAAAATTTCTTTTAACAATGAATTGTAGTTTTCTGAATACAAGTGCTTTACATCTTTGGTTAAGTTTATTCCTAAATATTTGGGTTTTATCTGTCATATTTGATTTTTACCACTCTTTTAACCCCTTTAATTACTTTACAGTCTCCTCCTTCCATTCTTTCAAGGATGTTTCAGGATGCTCTTCTGGTCTCCTGGAGCCCCCAAACAAGTCCTTTAGGTAGTTCTGGGTGATTACTAACTGCCCTATAGCAGGAGCTGATTCTAGGAGCTCCTTACTCTGCTGCCATCTTGCTGGTTGTCCTTGATATTGTTTTTCACAGCCACCTGAAGTTTATTCAAAGGTTCCATTTTCATGACTGGGCCAAAGGTGTTGAGAGGCAGGGAGACATCAATGCTCTGGTTTGGCATCAGTGGTGTATGGATGGCCAGAGGAGTGCTGAGGATGACACCAAAGCTATCCTTGTTAAACTGGATGGCAAAGTCTATCATATGCTGCAGAGCTTTGTTGGTGAAGTTCATTTCCATGTAAATATGCCCTTGGCGATGAGTGAATGTTCCTGAAATATCCAAGGCTTTAGCCTTTATTGCAGGCAGCCAAATAGCTTTAGGAGCCACATATCCACCAGGGGCCATGCCTATCCCTGTGGAGAGTTCAAACATTCAGACTACTGCCGGCCACATCAAGAGTAGGTGAAGGAGCAAAGGTTGCAGGCACTGATGATGGGATCCACTGCTCCCATATGCATAGAGGATACCTGTGGCACATTGACTGGGGGACTGAGGTCAAGGTTCAAAAGTTCCCCTAAAAGTTTGCCTTGGGAGGGAATAACTTGAGGCTGTTCCAGGTTGGTTGCAGTGATAGTGCCAACAGAGCTGTTACCTGCATCAGTGTTCCCACAGTGAATTGGTAATTGTTTGGGAAGAATTCCATGACTTCTTTCCACAAAAGCATTGAGAGGCTTTGTAAACAAATCAACATCCACCTCCATGGCATATTCCTTCAATTCTGCCAGAACCTGAACGATGTTGGCTAGGGATGCCAAATGAATCATGATGTCCAACTTCTCTAGTTTAATATAGGTGAGATCACTGTACTTCACAAAGATGACTTTGATTTCTTGCTTCAAGATTTCAGGCCTTTCTGGACAATTAGGTTGATGTTCCTCAAGGTGACACACTGCACCTCTGGGTCACCAGACAGCAAAGTCACAAGAGGAGGGGCTAACTTCTTCAGCAGCTTATTGTAGTAGTCAGAGTCCTTGGGTAACAACTCCAGGAATTTCATTAGGACTTTTACTGCCAAGAGCACCACTGCTGAGTTGGCATGGGATAGTTGGGGAGTTACCCACTCACAGCTGCTCTGAGTTCCCAGTCATCTTCAGGTTGTAATTAGACAGGCAGTCCAGGAAGAAAAGCCAGCCCCACTCAGTGCACTCATTCAGGGCTGTCAGCAGCTTATTAATGTTCTCTGGGTTTAGACCAAGTAAGTTGCTATTTGGGTGAGACTTCAAATAATGCTTTATTATTTGGGTGAGATTTCAGATAATGCTTTATTATTAGGCAATGACTACCATCTATCGAACACTCTGGTAAATGTGTTCCAAGTATATTAGTTTATCCACACCATCACTTTATAGGTGAGCCTTTTTTATTTGAAAATTTATTCTCCAATTTTCTATATTTAGAAGGGCTCATTAGTAAGCACAGGTTTTCATAATATGAAATATTCACTTTAAACACTGACCTATAAGTTTAGGCTTCATTCAAATATGCTTCCCAGGTTAGCACACAGCAGTAGCACATAGTTGCAATTATCACCCTAATCTCGTTTCCTATTGGATAGAATACACTTATTTGCATGACTTCACTTTAAATTTTCAAGATAAAGTCTTAATAAACCTATTTGCTTATTATTTGTTATGAAATTAGATCCTTGTTTTAAGAATAGACCATTTTAATTGGCCCTTTGCTGTTTCCTTTAATCATGAACATACTCTGTTCTATTATTATACTGATTTTTAGATGAATAAATTGGTGCAAAAGGCAGTTTTTCTCTCTTTCTCTCATACTATAGACACACACACAAAGAGCCTGTACAAATCCAGGACCAACTTACCTCAACGTTCATACTTTTAACCATTACTCAGCCTAACTCTCCAAAAGAAAATAATAAGAGCCTCCATATTTGAGGCAGTGCTGTAGGTAATCCCTGAGAGACAGTAAAAGAGACCGTAAAAGACTCTGAATGTGAATGGAGACCTTGGGAGCTGTGATGGTTAGGCTAATGCGTCAACTTGGCCAGGTAATTGTGTCCAGGTGTTTGGTCCAACAAGCACTGAGCTAATTGTAATACAAGAGCATTTATGGGCTTCGATCACCAGTGAGTTTACTGCGTGGATGGCTGATTACATCTGCATCAATCAGGGAGATTGCATCAGCAATGCGTGACACTTTTATCCAATCAGTTGAATGCCTTAAAAGGGGAAGTGATTTCAACATTCAGAGAGAATTTCCCAGCTCATCTTTGGACAGCCAACTTCTCCCAGAAACTCATCAAGGAGCTTTCATCGGATTTTCATCGGAGCCCCTGGCTTGCAGCCTGCCTGCGGAACCTGGACTTGTGCATCCCCACGGTCACGTGAGAGACTCTTATAAAATCTCACATTATTGACTGATATCTCCTGTTGATTCTGTTTCCTGAGAGAACCCTGACTAATACAGGAGCTATGAATAAACACAAGACCTTTTAAATTGTGAACACCTGCTCACCCTGATAGCAGGAATCACTGCAAGTGAGAAACAAGAATGCCACTCTTTCCTTAAGGCACCAGAAACCACCTTGAGGCATGATTTCTGATAGTTCCACCTCAGCTTCACAGATCTCAGAGCCTTTGCATCTAGTCTGTGTTCCTGATATTGAGCCAAATCTATTAAAATGAATCAGTTTGTCACAATAACCCATGGCTTTTTTTCTAAGGAATAAATGTCTCCTTCAATTCAACATACCAGTGCTAAACACTCTGTTAGTCCTGGGCAATAAAAAGATGATTCAGCTTTGGCCATGCCCTCAGGGTGCTCACATGGATAAATAATGCTCATTAAATTGCCTTATACCCCAATCACTATGTAGTCAAGATAGATCAGTCTGCTGTATCCACTATGGAAGATTTAAATATGGTGAATTACTGCTAATAAGGTGTTGACTGATGGCTTTTACAATTAAAGTGCTGTAGTGCTAATCAAAGAAGGATCTCTTTTTCAGTTTATAAACCAATCAAGAATTTAGTCATCCTCTACAAAAGGGACACTTGGGATCGCCTTCTCCATCATTGCAATGGGAGCAGTAGAGAAGGAACAAAAAACATATGAAGTATTCACATTAGATAAGACATGAAGCATTCCCAAGTTGATTTTATTAAAAAGTAAGGGCATGTGTTTTTCAGAAAATGTTAAAGGGAAATAAAATTGCCTTAGAAATTAACATTGGACTGAAATTGAGCTTGGAGCATTTGCAAAAGCAATGACAAAAACTCTGCCCTAAAACGAGGTAATGCTCTAAAACAGTGAGGGGCAAGAATACTGTGAGGTGCATGAAGGAGGACCACTTGGATCAGGGCAACATGAATGGAGGCAAACCGTCCATATCCGAATGCTAGCAATGTCTTTGATGCCACTAGCTAATGGGGTTCACCAATTTCACAACGAAGAGAGAAAATTCAATTATTGCCAGTACCCAATATATACTATTCATATTATTCAGTTTATGTTTAACAAAATAGATAATTCTATAGTGTTCTCATTTCAGAGTGTGGGTTTGTTCAATTCCTAAGTAAATAATAGCAAACATCTTTCTAGTACTTTCTATATGCTAAGAACTTTAAAAAGTATTTTGTATTCATAATTTATTTAATCATGAAAACAATCCCTTGGTGTAGATTATTATTCCCATTTTATAGATGGGGAATCTGGTCCATAGCAGGATTAAGTAATATGTTGAAGGTCACACAGGTGAAGGAGCCAGGGTTTAAACCTAGGAAAACTGGCTGGAGTCCATCTTAACACTGTGCCAGCTCTCTAACTAAAGACAAGCTTTAGGATTGATTGTATTAAGTAATTCATGTCAAAGAACTTTTACTGAGTACTATCTGGCATCCAGTTACTGTATTAAGCATTAAACTACAGAAATGAATCCTTTGGTTATATGATTATATGTAAATAATAAATGCAAAAAGATCTTAGAGAGACCAAGCTAGATGTATGACATCAGTAAAGGGAACACAGAAAGAAGTCATCAGTATATAAACTGACAAGTTGTCCTAACTATTACACTAAACTTTGTTGTCTCTACTTACAAAAATAGGGAAGCGTAGTACCTTTTAAAAATTCCATATTAATACATCTTATGTCCAAAAGTGTTACATATTATAACAGCCCCCTCCCTATTTTCTTTCTTTCCTTTCTTCCTTCCCTTCTTCCCTTCCTCCCTTCCTTCCTAAATTCAACTCATATTTTTAAAACATATACTAGAACACGGCACTTTCTGCTCATCTTATAAATAACACAATAGAATCTATGTTAAAGACAAAAAAGGTTTTAAACAGAAGAACTCTTTGAAGAATTTAGAAATTCATTTCATTTATTCTTAGCTTCTCCCTACCTCTGGCATATTTTATAGACTCCTTTTTATAACTGCAGACCCCCAGAGAGTAAGAGGCCCACCTGTATAAACAAGCAAGACCCAGAGAATCTGTTTGGTCTGCAGCCAACACCAGGCATCGTGCCCTTTCAGATTCCACCTCACTTGAGCCCCATCAACACCTGAGGGAAAGCTTAAGTCTGAAGGATGAAACTCCAAGTAACTACAGCTTGAACACCTGGGCTAAACGAGGAAGTATCAAAATTAATGATTGATGCTTTTCAAAAAATTCTCTTTTTCCTTCCTAATTTTTAAAAATTCATCCAAGAATGGCCATATTGTTCTGAATATTGAAAAATCCACAGAGATAAATTTGGGAGAGATTAGACTGAACCAAATTTGTTAACGATATTGAGAAGGGGTAAGAGAGGATTCCCACATGGCATACTTAGTGACATTTGGTGACCTGACACCAGTGAAGTGTTAGATTGTGTTCTCTCTCTCTCTCTCTCTCTCTCTCTCTCTCTCTCTCTCTCTCTTTCTTTCTCTCTCTCTCTCGTCTGTCTTTCGCCAATTCTTGGAATTGGGAGAATCTTTATGGTAAAATAAAAGGAACTTAAAGATTTGATGCAAAATGCCCAGCCCTCTTTAGGGAATGTCGTCATCTATATTTCATTTTTCTCTATTTAGGCAAAATGGAACTCGTCTGACCATCCTGACTCAGAGAGGCTTGACTATTCTCATTTCATCTATTTATAATGCCTACTCCACCTCCAGAGGGAAAGGAACTCAGACAGAGAGCAAGTGAGTCAGTCTCTTCCTTTCCCTACCAAAGGCAATAGAACGATGCACAACTACAGCTGCATGATGTTAAAGCTACTCCTGTAGGTTTGCAGCCCTTTCACAAAATTCTTTTAACAACCGAGTGAAGGAGATAAGGTATTTATTATTATTGTCTCTCATATTCTTCAAATGTGTTCTCAGGTGTCAGCTTACTAGTCTTTCTTTGACACTATAAAAATGCAACCATCTTCTATCCTGCCCTGCACCCCTTCCTGTCCTCTTGCTGATTTAACTTAACCCTATGTGGCATGTTATGTATTTATGTATTTGTATAGTGCCAATCTCATTCGACTAAAATGAGAAGAGTGCCTTTGTTTTGCTCACTGGTCTTTCTCTGTGGCTCAGAATACTGCCTGCCAGATAGTGAGTGCTTAGAACACATTTGTTGAATGAATGAATAGGGAGTAAATGAGTAGATAAGGGCTCAGAAGATTAAATGACTTGCTAAAGTTATAGATGGAGTCTGCTAGATTCCAGACTCAAACTTGGATCTTAGAAATCAAATCTTATGCTTCTTCTATAGAAATCATAAATGCCCACTTGCGGCCTGAGGAGGGAGAGTGAAGGTATTTCCTAAGGTGTTTGGTACATTGTAGGTACTCAATGAATTTTGTTGCATTTGAAGAGGTGGGCAGGATTCAAATGATTCCTGGGGAACTTCCGAAGAGAATCAGAAAAGGTCAGCTACTGCAAATAAACTATAATTCTTGAAAGGATCCATTGCAATCCCCATAAACACTTTGTTTACAGTACACATCCCCAATCATATACCCCTGCTAACATTTTCTGGCTGAAATTTTATTTTTTTATTGTTGCTTAACTGAATGCATGCTTTTTGTAGAAATTTAGAAATGCACAGAAAAGCATTCAGAAGAAAATTTAAAAATCCTGTTAACACTTTGAAGCAAATATTTTCAACTTTGGTTCTTTGAGTTTAAGTATAAATGCCCATATCCATATAGCAAAATAAATCAGTTTTTAAGTGGGATCATGAACATAACTTTTTCCTAAAAATATCATGCATGTTTTCCCCTCATTAGTTATATATCTATGAGAACATTTTAATAGCTGCTTAGCGTGCTGTCATACAAGTAGACCTTATACAGTCCCTTAATGTTCGTTATGAAAGTTAATTCCAATCATATCATTTCAAGTGTATTTGATATTAATAAAGGGATTTTTCATATGTATATTGATCATGGCTAATTCTTTGGTGATTTATCTTATGTAGTCCTTTTATTTTTTCAAAACTTATGGCTGTAGTTTCTCCCAAGTATTGGACAGCTGAAGATTCCTGAGGCAGGCAGGATAAACAACAGGCCAAGGAGACGCTTGTCACGTCAGCATGCAGAGGGGGGCATCGCTGCAGTCACCCCAATTCAAAGCATCTCATTGAAGCCCAATGAGTCATCTAAGCCTGTTACTGAAAAACAGGAAATCTGAAGATCCAGTCCAGTTTTGACATCATCAGTTTCTGTAGTCTAGGGCAACATCTTGTTCTCCAGATTCGTTCTGCAAAAGTACCATGTTATTTACTGACCTGCCTTACGAGGATTTGCAAGGATGCACACCACATTTTCAGCAGTCCTAAAAATACTGGGAGAAGTGTGTTCACTTTATTGACAGGCAGCAACTTAAGCAGTAATAAAAAGAGATACTTGTTAATAATGAAGGCTTAGACTTTGAAGATGAAAAGTACATTGATATAAATGATTATATTGTAGGGCTACCTGTCATCTAGTCACCTTAGCTATGAACCTCCCTCTCGACTCCCTATCTAATCCATCCCTAGCTACTATTGACTGATTCTTTGAACGATTTCTGTAGTCAATCCACTTCTTTTCATCTATGCTGCCACCACCCTTGTGTAACTCACCTTACATATTCCTAGGACCTTGAACTCTTCCTGAATCTTTTCTTGGCCCCTTTTGGCCCTTTTTATGCAGATGATGTGAACTTTTAAACATGCAAACCCTTCACTTATCATAAGAGCTACCCATTGTTATCATAATAAAGATCAAAAGTTTTTACATGGTCCATCTGCTCTCCAACCTCATCTCACACTATTTTGCCCTCATCCTGCCCCTGCCACATCAGCCTGCTTTTAGTTATGCCTACCACATGGCCTTCTCACAAAGATGCTTGAACATCTTTTCTTCCCACTTGCCCCCATATTCATGTTTACCGCCTATTCATTGTGACTTCAACTCAAATATAATTTCCTCAATGAAACCATCCTTAACTTCACAGAATAGGTTAGATTCCCCTACTAAGTGCTCTCATAGTCCTAGGAACGTCTCCTTAAAACAGCTACGTTCTACATGTAGTCATGTAAAATTCGTGTCTTCAGTATTTAAAATATCCATATTATTAGCTTTCTCTAAAAAATACAAGAAATATTTTTTATACCCAAAATATTATTAAAGGAAAAAGTTAATAAGGGATTATATGGGGGAAGATGAGGAGGATAAGTGAGGTGCACCTCAAGAGCAATGGTCAGCAGCAGGGAGTAGACCAAAGGAAGAGCAGTCCCTATACTGATGCATTTCCAAGGTGTTCAGCCACCTCTATATGTTCTTAAATATTCAGCCCTTCAAATAAATTACCTTAAGTAAAAATAAATTATTATTTGCTTTTCCTTATCCATGAAATTAATAGAAGACACAAGGCCATGTTAATGAAGTCAGAGTTTAACTACAGTTTCTTCTAAAAATGGAAAACCTAAGTCTGCTTACAATGATTAAGCAGTTTATTTTCTCAAAGTGCTATGAAGTATGACAAAATAAACGGATTGGTAAATTTAAGAGAGCAGCTTGTTTGCTCATAAATGCCACTGAAGGTGGGTTTTCACGAGCTCAAAATACAAAATAATCCCTAACGCATTAGACATTGAAATAGGTAGCTTGATGCAGTGAGATGATAATGATTAATTAAGAATAATTTTCTCAGTGTCATTTCAAAACACAAACTGAAAGATTTTCATCTAAAATTCAATAGTTTGTGATCTAAAATGAAAGTCCTCCCCATCAAGAACTAACTGAGGAACTTAAAGTAGGACACCAAAAGAAAGATATTCAGAATTTGCCATGGCAGCCAGAGAGAGGTCACTGTTTTCTTCCCCAATTCCACTGAATTAAAATACCCCACTGAGAATTTAGTATGATGCATGACATACTTTTTGGGTTTATGCTGCTCAATACTGATGTATTTTCTTGCATTCTTAATCTCTTAATTTAGACACAGACTAGTCCAATAATTTACATAGAGACAAATGCCTGACTTGCCTGAGTTAAAAAAGATGGCATTGTGATGAGCTAGGGGGTAGTAAAATCATTAAATTTTTGTGTGAAAATGGGTCTTTTGAGCACCTGTGAAATATCTAGTGCATCCTCCCAAAATAGGCTTATGTTTTCTTGTTTTATCCAATTACCAAACTTGTCTGAGTAAAACAAAATAGTTGATGGAAGAGTGACCTCTCATTACAGAATCGTTGAAGTCACTTTCTCTCAACTACCTCACAAATCTTCCCTTAAACTTTTGTCTTTTCTTTGGAAAAGCTGAGCCTCATTATATACTGTCTGTTGGTCATTTGCTTTGATTATTACATCTTGCCTGAGGAATTACATGAGCTAGGATATATTTTTACCTTTAACTGCTACTTCCTTTTTCATGTTCAATGCAGAATTTTATCTGTACCATAGTTTACTTTGATCATTATAAAAGATAAAACTCTGCAAAAGGCAATATAAACATCTTACTAAAATCTCTATCACATAGAAAGGCTGGCTATCTTTCCGAGTTCTTCCTAAGAAAAGTCCTGGGCCTTTGTGGATTGTTAACTGAACCCTGCTTTCTCTCCTTTATGCATAAGTAATACTTCTGTCTAATGGCTGCAGTTAAAACAATTTTGCCTACTAGTGACTTTCTATGTACTCATTTTGGGAAATTAGTCACAAATGCTAATATTTTGTTTCCAGAAATGGAGAGTCCTATTGAAAGTATGTGTTCTTTGTGGAGCACTATGAATTAACAGCACTGGAGGATCTATGAACCCCTGAAATAGTTATTCTACACATTTTATGTGCATTTTCATGGAATGGGAAGTCAATAGTTTTCATTATTTTCCCACAGAATTCTGTGTCCCAAATAGGTTAACTGGAACGTTAATGTAGCTGGGACATTTGCACTCTCTGTCCCTCAATGAATTCAATCCCAGTCAAAAGCACCAAAGGTTATAGCTGAATTGATGTGTGTGAAACTGAACATACCTGCTTTAACCCCTGTTTGTCTAAGTGCTCCATTTGTAACCCCTTTTTTGTTGTTCCTCTTCTTTCTTAAAAACTGTGTTACACTCAATCTTTTGTATTTCTGGAATACAAATCACAATAGCTTGTGATAAAGTCTCATATAATTTATTCAATTAATTTTATAAACCAAGATTCATTCTGAGGAAGCAAAATCCTACTATATATAAATGGGTGATGAAAATTAACACTAGTTCTTTTCTTTACCAGGGATGGTACAGAACTATTTTTAATAGGAGGAATATCCATTTGTCTAGGGAGAAAATCAGCTATTTGTGATTTGAGGGCTATCCAATAAACACTGCCAGAGTCACCCTCCTCATAGTGTGAAGAGTCAGAAAGAGGGCACAGAAGTTTTCACTGTGCCCACCACCCCCAGGCATGTTCTAGATTATGGAATTACAACACATAAATGCTTAGGAGGCAAGAAATACCTACCAGAACATCAAATGGAGCATTCCTTACTCTCAGGAAACTTACAAGTTTTTCTTATAAGAAACAGCATCAGAGGAAGCTTGGAGTATTAAGGTTACTCTTACTGATTTGGAAATATCCCTGTTTTCTAAAATGTGAAAATCTCTAAAATGTGTAAATAAAGGGAAAATTTTAATGATAGTATTGTACAATCATTCTACTTATAAGTTATAAAATTGAAGGAAATCCTTGTTACTTGGAGCCCTATGCCCTTAAGAGGTTCATGAAGATCTCTTGAAAGTGGGGAAAGGGGAGAAGTTTCCTTAAAATAATTCATCAGAAGCCAAATTATTCAATGATTGACATTTGGTGTATTGGCTCTTGGATAAATTAGCTTTTAGAGAATTGGTTTTCAGCAAATAAAAATCTAAAGAAAGAATAAGGAGGAATTAGAGTGTGATTCCCATGAACTATTTTTTTCATTTGCTGTAAGATTTCATTTAAAATTGTTCTGCTGCTAAAAACTAATGTACAGTAAAGGTTGAAACCTACTGTTATTTAAAATAATTAAGAATTCCTAAATGATGAAGAAATTGCCACAAAAGCAAATGTTTACCATATCATTTAGCTCTAATAGACTTCAGTAGCATATGTTGTCATTGAATGTAATATATTTTCTATCACATTAGATGAAGTATTGTTGACTCATTTGTTATGTGAATACAAATGGATGCAAAGAAAGATTACCCCCAATTCTGATTACCAACTTATAAAATATATTACAAAAACCAACTTAAATACAACATTCTACATAGAAAAATGCCAATATTCAGTATTCAATGCCTTAGAACTTTTGTATATTCAATGTTGTTAATTGGGTACCATAAAAGTGATTCTTTAATACTGTGGTTTCCAACTTGAGGCAATTTTGCACCCACCAAGGGATATGTGGCAATATCTGAAGACATTTTTGATTGTCACAACGGGGTGCAAGTGTGCTAATGGCATCTAGTAGATGGAAGCCAGGGACGCTGCTAAACAGCCTACAACATACAAGACAGCCCTCCACAGCAAAGAATTATCCAGCCACTTCTGTCAATACTGCTGAAGTTGAGAAACTCTGCTTTAATATGAAATGCGCTAAAGGGGAGTTATAAACAGACGAGGCTGCTGCATATGACACTGAGCAAATGGTTTTTCACTAAATGGGCTTTGATATATTAAAATTACCAAAGTTTATTTCAGTCATTCATCTATCTAACAAATGTTTGTTGAGCTATTAGTAAGTATCAATAACTAAATCAGTTCCTAGGGATACAACATTGAACAGAACAGATACAATTATGCTTCTATAGTAGTTATATTACAGCAACTACTAATAGAAAATAAAACAATAAATTAAAAACACAGACTGCATTCAGTCTATATTTGTGACTATATTCACTATATGCAGGGAATGATATAAAAAGGAAAGAAACCAAAGGCTCTTATAGAATGTTGAGGAAATTAATTTAAAATATGAAGAAAATAAAAATGTTCAACATGTGATAACATTTCTACAATGTTTGGACAAATCAAATATATTCATCTGTGCTATAAAAAACACCCTTAGAACATGTTCAAATTTTAGCCATAACTTGCCATTGAGTTTGCTGGGGAAGAAAGTCTGATTGAGCATCCATTTCTTACATTCTTTTAGTAAAAGATGACCAGAATACAAAATTAAAAAGGCTTTCCAATGTATTCATCAATTTGAATACTTTGCCCCCCAATTTTTTTTTAAGTTTTCTTGGGAGTTGCTAACAGAATGAATAAGTATAGCATACTGCATGTGCTTTGCATGAAAAGTGTATTGATGGAGACCAAAACTGAAGGAGAAGCTACACAAATTCTTCAAGAGAGCAGCTTAGCACAATAATGATTGAACTGTGAACATACTTTACCATGTGTAACCTATAACATCCTGTTGGGTTTTAACCTTCCAAGGGAAAGTAAGTGACTTCTCTAATAAACTTTAATAAAAAGCACATCCACAGCAAAACTCAAATGTGCTATGCTCTTTATATCTTTTCATTCAATAGATGAAGGTCCCAGTGTCCTGTCTCCTCACTTGGAGTACCTAATAGCCTTCCTAACTATTGCACCTGCTCCTCTTTTGCCCACCTGAGACCCATTTTCCCCACAGTATCCATAGTGAATTTTTTAAAACATAAATCAGATCACAGCACTCCCCGGCTTAGGACACTTCAATACAGTCTTCTATTGTGCTATATATATTACTGCTACTAAAGATAAATGTGCTTAACGTGGCATATAAGGGCCTGAATTACCTGCCCCCCTGCCTATAGCTCCAAATTCTCCTTTTGCCCCTCTCACTCACAGGAATTTGATTCAGCTACACTGCTTCAGGCTTTTTTCTGTTTCTATTAACACACCAAACTCTTTTCCACTTCAGGGACTTTGTACATACTATTCCTTTCCCCCAGACTGATGTCTCTACCCAGGAGAAATCTGCCACCCCATCCCTTAATTCTCTATTTCAGCACACTGGATTTTTTTCTCTTTACTGCACTTAACACAATTTATATTTGGTTACGCATTTATTGACCATGTTCCCAAATAAACTGTTAGCTCCAGGAGGTTGAAACCATGATATTTTGTCCTCAACGTTAGCCCCAGCACCTAGCAGATTATTTGGGATGCAGTAAAGGTTCAATACTTAACTGAACGAACAGCCAAAAAAAAGCAAAAGATATATACTGTGTTTAAAAACAGAGTTACCTTTGCAGGGCACAATTTGTAAAACCTCTACTACTACTACTACTACTATTACTACAATTAGAGGATTTAGTAAGGGTATATTATAAAATACTAAATATAAGTAGTAGAGTCATTTTCAATTACACTTGACTTTTACACTTGATTTAGGAATTGTGATATATATAATGCAAAATTAAAATTTAGCACATCAATTTAATAGCAGTTCATGTGTATCTTTTAGGGAGAAATGTTTCCTTTCAATAAAATTATGAGGTGCAATGTTATTACATTAATGTCACCAAAGTATAGTTATTAATCTAACACATCCGTTAAGAGTTGGGTCACCTGGATAAACAAATCAAAAGGAATTTTCCCTTTCAATAATCATGGATTTCCCATAAGGTGAGGAGATGTCTGCTCTATGAACCGTTTATGTACAGATGATTAATTTAGGAACTTTATGAGTCAGAAATATAAGTTAAATATTCAGGGCACAGTCTTCAGTAATGACAGCCTTTATACTCTATGCCACACGTAAGGAATTTTGCATCAATAACAAAATATAAGTGAAAAGTTTTGAAACCTTAGAAATGAAATTTAAATTGTGTTTATTTAAACTGTAAATATTAATTTAAAACTATCTATTATGTAAAAGAAGAGGAGTCATCACCTTGAATAATACTCCTTCATAATGAATATCATATACTGTTACACTTCACATTGGGTATTCAAGTTGAACATAAGTTTACAACAATCCTTCAGTCAATAGATGTGAATTGAGTATCAACTATGTGCCAGACACCGTGCTGAGTGGGTCCCTTAAAATCAAGGGATCACACTTACCTAGAAGAGCTAGACAGGTAAATAGATAACAGTAGTCCAATATCATGGAGGTATTCACAGGGAAAACTGGGAATTCACAAGAGGAAGCTACTAATTTCCAACCACATCCCCCAGACTGGGCAGGGAATAAAGAAGAGAATCTGATGGCCCCAGACTGACATGCATGCTTTAACTTTCTCTTAAACAAACAAACAAACAGAAATTATTACATTAAAGGGCAGTGCAAGGCATTTAGCAAGCAGGAAGCATCATCCCTATAGATTCACAAGAAACAGGAGCATTTTTAGAGTCCACACATTTACATCCACAGCATTAAGTGACTAGCTGATGGAAAAAAGGCTATCCTGCTTGTTAGTTGGGCAGAAACCCTTTCCAAGGTAAAGGCAGTGAGGACTGAGAAATTCCATGCTAATGAAGTTACGGGTCCACAGGGCTTCTTCCACTTTAGAACCCCTGTGCCAGCCATTCCCGCTTCCCAGAATATCCTTCTCTCATCTCACTTGACTGAATCTGTTTCATTCTTCATTCTTCTACCCTCATTTTATCTTCTATGAAATGATAGACTTGAAACAATTGATATTCAAGCTCCATTTTGTTGGGAATTTATGAATTGGCATGTTACTAAATGGTATTATTATTATGGTATGGGCAGAAACAATAGGGATATCTGAGACCTCTGTTAAACAAATCACCATAAGACTGTTCAAAAGGCAGTATAGCATCTCCTCCTGGTTTTTAGTTTGTTCATTGGACAGGGCCATGTCTTCCTGTTTTTTAATATGGCTTGCAATTTTTTGTTGGTGTCTAGGCATCTGATTATCTTGATGGGTTTCATCAGTTGATTATCTTCTCTCTCTATTCTATGGTTGTTGTTTTTTGTTTTTGTGTGTGTGGTAAGGTTTCACTTTGACATTTTGTTCCTCTGATTCTGTTTCCTTATTATTGTCTATGTTCCCTTGAAAGAAAAAAATAAAAAATAGGACCAGAGAAAAGGAAAGAGATAGGACGAGAAAAAGAATAGTGATAATAATAATAAAAGGTAGGAGA
>JAQZBX010030689.1:0-26684 GCA_029593785.1 Cabassous unicinctus | reverse complement strand
GTGCTTCTTACTTATATTAATTTTTCAATTTCCTAGGTCTTGTACATTTGGTCTTCTGCCTTTTATAATTACCATTACTATTACACATTTTGTCTTCCTATCTCCTTCCATTTAACTGCATATAATTTTTTTTTTCTTTCAAAGGAACATAGGCAGAACTGTCTCACACAAAAAAGCTGATTTGGGACAAGATCCTGCCCAAGTGAGCTGTTTTTTGGAACACACAGAGTAGGAGGCTTCAGGGCATCAATCTGGAGGGAGCTGGATGAAGAGATAAATTGCTGAAGGTGCTGCTGGATTGATTCTTGGTTAATGTGATTCCTCTTCCTGGATTTCTCCTTTTCTGTGTAAACCAATATTGGATACCCCAGTTATCACTTTTCCTTCTCTCATCATTTTATCATCTGCTTTCTGTTGTTACTCTCACATTCTACCTTTTTTTGTTTAGTCCTCAAATTTTCTGGTTTTTATTTGTACATCTATTCTGTTTTCTTTCTTTTATTAACCTTTCTCCTTTTGTCTTTTCTTTTACCTTTCCTCTCTCATCATACTGGCTTTTTAATTCAGTGTATATATTTTTCTCTATTTGGTTTCCCACTTCATTTTTGGTGCCCCACTTCCTTATTCCTATTACTCTACCATGCTTACATGTGTTAAATATTCATTTTCAAAGGTATTAAACAGTTCCTCTTATAACAATTACTATTATTACTATTATTCTTCTGCTTTTCTTACCTCTTTCACTTTCTCTGGCCCTAATTTTTCCTCCAAGGAAACATAGACAACAGCAATGAAATACAATAAGAACAAAGTGTCAAATTAAACTTAACACACACACACACACAAAAAAAAACAGCAAATAAACAGAACCATAGAGTAAAAAGAGAAGCTAATCAACTGAATAAACCCATCAAGATAAAAAGATGACCAGAGGGCAACAAAAATTACAAATCATAATAAGAAACAGGAGCACATAGCTCAGTCCAATGAAAAAACTAAAAATCAGGAAGAGGGACAGAACATTGAACAACTAATCAAAGCTGTCCAAACAAATATAATGGACCAACTTAATGAAGTGAAAGAAGAAGTTACGGATATTAAGAAGACACTGGGAGAACATACTGAAGAAATGGTAAATATAATAAAATAACAGATATGATGGTGATGAGTGGCACAATCCAAGAAATAAAAAAGACACTGGAAGCACATAGTAGCAGATTTGTCCAAGCTGAGGAAAGAACTAGTAACTTGTAGGACAGTACATCTGATATCAAATGGATAGTTGAACAGACAGATAAAAAGATAGGAAAAATCCAACAGGGACTTAGGGATTTGAATATCAACACAAAATGCACAAACATACACATTATAGGTGTCCCAGAGGAAGAAGAAAAAGGAAACAGGACACAAGGAGTGTTGAAGGAAATAATAGATGAAAATTTCCCAACTCGATTTCCTGTACAAGTCCAGGAAGTGCAACACACCCCAAACAGTATTAACCCAACAGATCTACTTCAACACATATACTCATCAAAATGTCCAATTCTCAAGACAAATAGAAAATACTGAAATCAGCAAGAGAAAATAAAACCATCACATACAACAGAAGCCCAATAACATTAAATGCTGATTTCTCATCTGAAACCCTAAGTCAAGAAGTTGGTAGTATGACATGGTTAAGGTCAAAAAGAGAAAAACTTCCACCCAAGAATTCTCTATCCATCAAAGCTGGCATTCAAAAATGATCGAGATTTCAAAATATTCACAGATAAACAGAAATTAAGAGAGTATGTCAATTTGAAACCTGTGCTTCAAGAAATACCAAAGGGAGTTTACAGGTTTAAAGGAAAAAATAGGAAAGGCAGAGTTGGAGGAGACTGTAAGAAAAACTAAAAAGACAAAAAGAGAAATAAAAACAGCATATGACATACATAAACCCGAGAAATTAAGTTTAATGTAATTCCTTGAGAGTAATAATACTGAATGTTAATGGATTAAGCTCACCAGTCAAGAGACACAGATTGACAGAATGGATAAGGCAATATGACCCATCTATATGTTGTCTACAAGAAGCCATCCTTAGACCCAGGGATTCAAGGAGGCTGCAAGTGAATGGCTGAGAAATATCTTACAAGCAAAGATTAAGCAAAAAATGTGGGAGTAACTATACTAATATCGGACAAATAGACTTTAAAGGCAAAACTATTGTAGGAGACAAAGATGGACACTATATATGAGTTAACAGGATAATCTTTCAAGAAAAAAAATACAATGATAAATATTTACATACTTAAATGGGGTGCCTCAAAATACATGAGGCAAACACTGGAAAAACTAAGCGGAGAAATATATGCCTCTACAATTATAGTAGGGGCTTTAATATAACATTTTCACCTTTAGACAGAACATCTCAACAAAGAATCAATAAAGACACAAAGATTTTGATTAATATATTAGAGGATCTGGGCCTAATAGATAAACATAACACTACACCCAAATACAATAGGATATACAATTTTATCAAGTGTGCATGGATCATACTCCAAGATAGACCACATGCCAGGACACAGGAAATATCTCAATGAATTCAGAAAGATTGAGATTATACAAAGTAATTTCTCTGACGACAATGGAATGAAATTGGGAATCAGTAGGGGCCAGTGAACCAGATTAGTCACAATGATATGGATAAAAAAACACACTCTTAGACAGTGGGTGAAGGAGGAAATCTCAAAAGAAATCAATAACTACCTTGAAAGGAATGAAAATGACAAAACTACATGTCAAAGCCTATGGGGTGCAGCAAAAGCTGTACTGAGAGGAAAATTAATAGCTGCAAATGCATATATCCAAAAAGAAGAGCTAAAATCTAAGACCTAACTGCACACTTGCAGGAATTGGAAAAACAACAAACTAAAAGGAAGTAGAAAGAAGGAAAAAACAAAGATTAAAGAAGAAATAAGTGAAATAGAAAAAAGAAAGCAATAGAAAAATAAACAAAACAAAAATCTGGTTGTTTTAGATCAATAAAATTGACAAACCCTTAGCGAGTGGGCACTGGAAGTGTTCTACATGATCTTACAATGATGGACACAGGACAGGTAAATATCAAAATTTATAAAAGTAGACAGTCTTAAATGCAAACCATAATGTAAACCTCTGAGCATTCTTAATAGCTTTGTTTCATTATTTGTATGTCAGATATAAGTATCATCCACATATAAAAAGATATTAATATGGGGGTAGGAAAGAGGAAGGATGTTGGGTATATAAGCATCATTGTCTTCTGTGGGTGACTATGCTGTGACCTAAAACTTGTTTGAAAACAAAATTAAAAATAGTGAGACACAGGAGAATGAGTGGAGGAAGGTGCCATGGTACAGATGGGACATCAGATATTGTGGTGATGAAAGGCAAAATGTTAAAAAAAATATATTTATAAGTATTTTTCATTATTTTCAATATCCCAAACTTTTAATTTAATTTTATTTTTAGTTTATTTTTAATTTTTATCTATATTTCTCTATATAAAAATTTAAATTTATCCTTATTGTTTCATTTTCCTATTAATTGTATTTAGTATTGTAGTGGCTTCATTTTTGAAGGAACTTTGGATCACAGAAGGGTTACAACTGGGGCAGGGGTGGATCATTGGTGTAGGGTGCCCGTGATGGGGAATGCATAGGAGGAAGTTCACCTGAACATACATATAAGGTATATAAAAATGTTTAAATATTAATGGGACATTGTCACAGTGGGTGGGGACTCACACAATAACTGAGAGAATACTGAATTCTCATTCTGGGGTGCTCTGGCACATTCTCTAAGGGAGCAGCAACAGTTCCCCAAGTGCAAGGACAGTGAGTGGTGAAGGAGGTTGATCCAGTCATGGCCCCTTGATATTGATGAATAGGCTTCTGAGCCTTTGCTTTTGAAATTGAAACTTGGCCTATTTTTATGGGGTGCCTAAAGGTTGCCTCCTGAGTGCCTCCTTTTTGCTCAAATGTGGCCTTTCTCTAAGCCAAACTCAGCATATGAATGCATTACCTTACCCCCAGCATGGGACATGACTCCTGGGGATGAGCCTCACTGGCACTGAGAGATTGCTACCAAGCACCAACAATCAACACAACTGGAAAACGACTTCAAATAAAAGGGGAAAAGTGTAAAGACAAATAAGTTTATATGGCTAAGAGACTTCAAAGTGAGTTGGGAGGTCATCCAAGAAGTAACGCTTATGCACATCTCAGCAGGATCTCATAGACTGCCAAAGTGGATATTACCCCAAATTGTGGGGCTCCTGATGTCTCTGGAAACACCCAGGTCCTATGGTGAGGGAAGATAGCACCATAATTTGATGCCTTACCACTGAGTCCTACTTTGGATTTTGTCCTCCTGAGAATGACAAAGTTGGACTCAATTATGTCTTCCTTGCACATGGCTCATCTGTCCCTCCTATTTAAGCCTAACCTTGGTGCTGGAGTTTGTGCGCGTATGTTCAGAGACTCAAGTCTAGGCTCTCCATGTGGCAGTTGGGCCTGGAACCTCGGTGGAGTTGCAACACCTATTCTACAGCTCATTGGACTCACCCAGGACAACTGGAGGGGAGATGATGATGGACAATGGCCTTCCCAGAATATGGAGAGTCTGCATCTGTAAGCAGGATAATCCCATACATCTTCCCCATGGGATATAAGCCCCCTCTCAATTAGAGCTGGAGTGGACATCACCAACTCAGAATCTTCGGGATTGGAGGAAGAGTTATGGACTAGAGTGGACTTACTGTTATTCTACTATAGACATATTGTGATTCTAGCAACGGAAGAAATTACAACTTTGATGTGGAGCCAGTGGCCACATCATCCTGGTGGCAGGGAGAGGGAAAAACAGTTGTAATATGGGGACTCTTTCAGGACTTAGGAAACATCCTGAATGACCCTGCAATGACAGATGTAGGCCATTTTTCATCATCATGTAACATGCAGAACTGTGTAGGAGAGAGCGTAGACCACAAAGTGAACTATGGTCCATGCTTAATGGCAAAGCCGCTGGATATGTTTATCAATTGCAATAAATGTGCCACACTAATGAAGGATGTTTATGTGGAAGGGTTTGGGAGGTGTGGGGAGTGGGGCATTTGGGAATCCCTATATTTTTTGTGTAACATTTTTGTTATCTGAGAATCTTTTAAAAAATAAAATAAATAAATAAATTAATTAATTAATAAATAAATAAAATTGAAATCAAATATAATAAACAAGGGATTGCAGAATAGAGAGAACCTCCATGAACTATTTTAAAGAGGGATGAGGAATTATCTGGCATCCTATGAAACTGTGAAGCTAAAGCATGTCTAGATTCAATGTGGCAGCCATATCTGGATCCATTTGATGGCGATTAAAAATTAGAATTTTTGTACCAAGTTTCTTTAGTTATCATCAGATCCCTTAATTCACAAATTCAAGCCCAGTTTCTTTAGGGTG
Source organism: Cabassous unicinctus (assembly GCA_029593785.1). Taxonomy (NCBI): domain Eukaryota; kingdom Metazoa; phylum Chordata; class Mammalia; order Cingulata; family Chlamyphoridae; genus Cabassous; species Cabassous unicinctus. The sequence continues at coordinate 21,201 of JAQZBX010030689.1, read as the reverse complement.
ATTTTAGACATCAAATAGATTACAAACATGCAATTCCTCCAAAGTGTACAATCAATGGTATTTGGTATAATCATAGAGTTCTGTGTTCATTAATATGTATCAATAAAATAGATTTTTTAAACCAGTTCATATAGGGAGTGCCAATTGTGGAATTTAAACATCTCATTTACAGAGAATATATAACCTCTGTACAAATATGTATATATATTTGTGTGTGTATATATATATATATATATATACACACACACACATATGCTTACAATTCTGGATGGTAAAATTTGATCACATTACATAATTTAGAATGAAATTGTATCGTTGGTTATTTTCTACTGTACTCATTCCCTTGAAAACAATAATTTGAAATAAAGTTTATATTTATTTCAGCTGTGTTTATTAAACAAGATCTTATTTATAAAACATGTTACCAAATTTCCCCTAAGTGTAACAGCACTATATTTTTTAAAACCAATTATAATTTTTAAATATTAATTTGTGAAAACTTCTCTATATTCTATTTTATGCTCTCCAGTTACAATACTTACAAAAGGCTTAAATTAAGTCTACATATAGAATGATATATTACTCTCCCCCATCCAACATCTTAAAGCTTTTTCCTCCCATATCATTTCTGACTTCATAGGAGAAATGCAGGAGTTTCAGAAAAGGTACCTATGTGTTTTAGATGGGATTCTTGGTTTTAAGTGAATATAAGGCAAGGATAGGACAAAATAATTCTTAGTTAAGTGTGTGTTACAATGCCCCAGGCTAGTTATATGATAGATAGTACCTTTTGACAATCTGTAAAAGAATTCTGTGAATATAATTTTCATGATAAAATGTATTTACTCAATTCATTTTGCTAACAATACTTCCCTGAAAATCAACGACTCTGTAGTTAAACTTTTTTAAACTACTCTTGAGTTATAGGGGAAATAGCTGTATCAGGTAGCTTACATAGGAGTCTTCAATATGTTAGGTTTCTTTTCCAGTAAACTCTTAAATTTCTTTAAATTATACACCTACAGAGAGAAACTGGATAGTTTTTGTATATAGCACTGCTTCCACTTGAAATGCTGTCACAAATATTTGGGGTGGGTGTTCTCTTGTATATGACATTCTTAGAGGTAATAATCCATGATCTTATTTTATAAACTTTTGAACTATGTATATAACCTATAAAATATGTACAGTACTGATATCAACTATCTCTTAAAAACTTAGCCTATTAATATTGTTGTGTATTTTTCTTTGGTCAGAAATATTTGGACTAATTAGTGCATTGATGTCAGGATTTTTTTCTGTGCATTTAGCAAACAACTGTCTTTAGTTTGGCAAAGTTCCCAGATCTTCTTTTAGTATAATGCAAAAGAATATTTTACAGTTGTCACATTTTAGTTCATGGAGGGTTCATATGGAACCCAGTCTAGCAAAATTAGCAGAAAAACCCTAAGGAAATTTATTTCCCTTAAGAGAAAAGGCCACATCTTCAAGATAAACAGTTGAATCTACTACAGATAATAATGTCTACTCTCTCAACTCTCCAAAGTTTGCAGTGTTGGGACTGTCATTTGTGCTTTGTGTGGTAGTTAGATAAAATTGGTAGCTAAATTGTGCCTCCCAAATAAAAAACAGAAAAGCACTATTTATTGTAAAGACATAGATTTGAGGAAGAAACTTTCCTGCCTGTTTTGTAAACAAATGGCATTTTCCAACCAAGCTCATGCCATTCTGTTTTCTATTGCTCATATTATTGTATAAAATAGCAACACTGAAGGGGCAAAATGAAAGGTGCACACACTTTGAATTGCTTTATATGGATTCATTTGAGATAATTGGCATAATAATCTTGAATTTTTTTTTATATTGAGAAACATCAAATAAGAATAGAAATAAAGAAATAAGTAAGAATTTTTAAAATGATCCATTCTAAGAGAATTTTAAATTATTTAACTATAATTTCAACGTTGAGAAAGTCTCATTTCATTCCTCTAAGGAAGAAGTCTCAAGAGAAATTTAAAAATATTTTGAACTAAATTAAATGTATATTTAACTTATCAAAATTTGTAGGATGCAGCAAAGACAGTGTATGGAAGGACATTTATAAAATTGAATGCATGTAATAGAAAAGTAATGAGACCTGAAATCAATTATCTAGAATTCTCATTGACTAAGATGGCAGTATAAAATGCTCAAGGGCTCCATTTCCCCACAGAATCTTTGAATAGAGTCATCTCCCTTAGACCACCAGAAAACAGTTAAAGATTGCAGTAATAACATAAATCCCAAATAAACAAAACACACTTTAAAGTGATAAGAGGTCAAGACACACTGGATGGTCTCTTCTCCATCCTGGTCCTGCACTGTCAAAGCAACTCCTTGGCCTCTTCCACTGTGAGAAAAGTAATCCCTATGTGGCTACTGGAGTACCTGTATGTCAGTGGCAATCTACTGGATGGCAGTCTGTAGGACTGAACCAGGACACTCATCTCTGGATCCCCTTCCCATAACTTACCCTGAAGGCAGAAGCAGCTTGTCGACAGCTAAAGCATTGTAAAAAACAATCATATACAGATGACTTGTGGCAAAGAATTACTGGCTTCAAAGCATACAATAAGGTAGTCCAGAAGGGTGATGGTCTATTCCACAAGATGTAGAAGGGGAATTTGGTTGAATTCCTGAGTCTACAACACATGCCCAGGACAAAATAAATGTTCAGAAAAGACCGAGAGAGCCCTGTGCTTTTGCTTCTGTTTGATCTTGGCAGGAGGGCTAAACCATGAAGGAGAGAACCAGCCAAAACAGAGCCAATATGCAAAAACTGAGAAATGTGTTTTTTGGTTTGTGTCATTTCACTTTGTTTTGTTTTGCTTTTGGTAGCTACTGGAACTAAAGGAAATCTCTATATCGTTAGCTGGATACAAACTTAAGAAGGAGACGAATCAGGAAATAAATCCCAAAGGTAACATATTAAAATATTAACAGAACAGTTTTTAACAAAAACTACAAGACAAACAAAGAAATAGTAAATGATAGCCCTTACAAAAGGACAAGATAAAACATCAGAAATCATCAATAGAAAAGCAGACTTTGGACATGTCAGTCAAAGACTAAAAAAAAAAAAACAAAAAAACAAACAACTTTGAATATGATCAAGTGCTAAATGAAAACATACAGAAAGAGCTAAATTATATGAAAGAAATGAAAAATGAGAAAAATGTGTATCTCAATAAACAGAAATTATAAGAAGGAATCAAATAGAAATTCTCTAGTTGAGAACCAAAATTTGAAACAAAAATATTCCTTAGCATATTTCTTCAGCAGAATGGAATGGGCAAAAGGAAAAAAAAAATCACTGAACTCAAAGGTAAGAAAATTAAAATTATCCACATTGGTGAATAGAAAGAATAAGGAATGAAGAAAAATTAACAGAATTTGGGAGATGATTGGGAAAAAATCAAGTAGTATATTATACAACATATAATAGTTCAACATATTAAATGCAAGTGGTAGATGAGAGTTTTGAAATTTGAAAGGAGAAAATCAATGTGTTATGTAAATGAGTCCCATAAAATTAAGTCCTGATTTCTCATCAGAAAATGAAAGCAAGAAAACAGAAGCATGAAATATTAAAAATGGTGAAAGAAAATAATTAACATTCAAGAATTTTATGTCTAGTGAGACTATCTTTCAAAAATGAGAGATTTAGTCATTCACAGATAAATAAAAGTAGAAGGATTAAATCACCACTAGACTTGCATTACAAGCAATGCTAAAGGGAGTTCTTTAGATTGAAAGGAAAGGACACTTGACAGTAGATGGAATTCACATAAAGTAATACATATATCCAATAAATATAACTACATGGGTAATTATAAATTCTGATAGTATTGTATTGAATTTTGCATGTGTAACTACACTTTTTACATCTTATAGGTTCTAAAGTGCAAATACATAAAAAGTAATGGTAAATCTATGTTTTGGGATATATGATGTATATAATTTGTGAAAAATGCAACAAAGCAGTGGGTCGATTGAGCATTATAGAATTATAAATTGCATATGTTATTTGAGTTGAGCTGGTACCAAATAAAACAAGATTGCTATAGACTTTGAATGTTAAATTTAATTCCCATGAAAACTGCAAACTGAATATCTGAAAAATATATACAGAAAGAAATGAGAAGAGACTCAAAAAGTTTCATTATAAAAAATATGTACTTATGAAAGTAGAAGTAATGGAAGAATTGTGGGACAAAAAAACTATGTCTTACAAAAACCAAATAACAAGATTGAAAAAGAAATTCCTGTAAAAACAGTAGTTAGTTTAAAAAGTAAATTGACAACACTCCAGTTAAAAGGCAGAGAACGACAGAATTGATTTAAAAAGCACTCTTTGCTGTTACAAGTGACTCAATTTAAACTCATGAAATAAATGAACTAAAAGTGAAGAATTAAAAAAATATTTCTTATAAATAGTAAAAAAGCTAGGGAAAATATATTAATATCAGTTTATATAGACTTTCAGTAAAAAAAAAAAAATTGTTACAACAGACTTCTAGAAAGATGGCCTCAGAGTAGGCAGGCAGGACACACTTCTCTGATAAAAAATAATGCAGGGAGGGCAAAAAGCTGTCTGAAGGATCTGTTTTAGGACTTGACAGACCAGGACAGAGCTGTGCATCCCCCAGGAGGATGAGGGACAGAGAGATGTAGAAGTTGAAATGACAACTGTGAGTTACTAAGCTCCATGGCTGAAATGGCATTCAGCCTCCACTCTCAAGGAAAGCAGCTTGGATAAAAATCATGGCTCACTGAAGCTGACGAAAAGGAGAACTGACATCTACCTCCTTTGCAAGAAGGAAGGTGTGGTAGAGTGTGGAGAGTGGTTTCTTTTCAGTGAATTTGGCTGACCCTGCTTTGAATCTGGCCAGACCAGAATCACAGGAAAGCAGAGGTTGAATGAGTTACCTCCATGGAAAGATTCTCTTACAAGTACCATCTCTTGGCCAGCCAGGAAATGGCATGTGGAAAAATTGCTTTTAGGTCATTCTATTGCTGAACCCCTGGGAGAGGATCTATGCCCCATTAGTAAGTCTCTGGTTCAATTTTAATAACTTAAGCTGGGCAATTATAGAGACTCAAAATAATTTGAGCCAAAAAATCAAAGAGCCATGAAAAAAAAATAACATTAGAAAGAAAAAAAAAATTGACCATCACAGTTAATTCAACAAGATATTCAGATGCCTAGACATCAGGAAAAATTATAAGTCATACAAAGAAATAGGAAGAAATGGAAGAGTCAATGGAAGAAGCCAAATATCCTGATGAGACACAGGATTTAAGAAAAGTAATTAATGATAATCACACAAAATTCCTAAATAAATGTAAGGAATTGAAGGAAAATATAACTAAGTAGTTAAAAGTTATTAAGAAGATACTGTGTGAGCAAAAAGAACAAATTGAAAGCCTACAAAGAAAAGTAACAGGGCTTATGGGACTGAAAGACACACTAGATGAGATTAAAATATATATTAGAGACATATAACTGCAGATTTGAATTGATGGATAACAGAATGAGTGAAGTCAAAAATAGAGCATCTGAACTCAAAAAGACAGGATAACAGAATGAGAAAAGATTGGAAAAAATGCAACAGAGTTTAACAGAATTGAATGACAATGCAAAACACACAAACATATGCATTATCAGTGTCTCAGAAGGAGAAGAGAACAGAAAAAGGGTAGAAAGAATATTTAAGGAAATAATGACCCAAACTTCCCTACTCTTATGAAAGATAACTATCTATATCCAAGGAGGATAACACACTCCAAACAGAAAACATATTAATAGACCTACTCTGAGGCATCTTCTGTCCAGAATGACAAATATCAGAGATAAAGAGAGGACTCTGACAGCAGTGAGAGAAAAGCAATGCATCACACACAAGGGAGTTTTGATAAGACTAAGTGCTGAGCTCTCATCAGACACCATGGAGGTGAGAACAAAGGGGTATAATGTACTTAAGCTACTGAAAGAGAAAAACTGCCAGCAAAGAATTCTTTATCTTGCAAAAATGCCCTTTAAAACAGAAGGTGTGTTTAAAGTCTTTACAGACAAACAAAAACTGAGAGAGTATAGTATCACAAGACAAGAATCACAAGAGATACTTTAGGGAATGCTGCAGCCTGAAAGAAAAAGCAAGGGCAAGAGAATTAGAGAAGAATGTAGAAATGAAAGGAAGGGTAAATTAAAGGATAAAATAGCAGAAGGTAGTAGGGAATGACAATAGAAGGCCAAAGAATAAAATATATGAAGTAAGTAATGCCTTTACAGTGATAAAATTGATTGTTAATAGATTGAATTCCCCAATCAAAAGACATAAACTGACAAAATGGAAAAATAAATAAGCCATCTATATGCTGGCTACAAGAGAATCATCTTAGAATGAGAGACAAAACCAGGTTGGAAGTGAAAGTTCGAAAAAGATTTCTATGCTAATTGTAACCAAAAATGATCTGGAGCAGCAACACTAATATTGGACAAAATAGATAATGACTGCAAAACTATTGTAAGAGATCAAGAAGGTCATTATATATTAATAAAAGGCCACTCAGCAAGTAGAAATAACTATAATAAATATTTATGCACCTAACCCGGGTGCCCCAAGATACATAAAATACACGGTGGCAAAATTGAAGGGAGAAATAGAAGTCTCCACAATAACAGTTGGGGACTTCAAAACACCAGTCTCAGTATTGGATAGAACATGTGTACAGAGAATAAATAAGGAAATGGAGAACTTGAATAATACATAGTTCATTGATAAATGAACTACACTTAAGAGACATTTATAGAGTATTACACTGCAAAACAGCAAGATATACATTCTTTTCAAGTGCTCATGTATCCTTCTTCAGGATAGACTATATGTTGAGTCACAAGAATGGGTTCAAGAAATTTTAAAAAGATTGAAATTATACAAAGCACTTTCTCTGATCATACTGGAATGAAGCTGAAATCAACAATAGTTTGAAAAAAGGGAAAATTCACACGTATGTGGAGATTAAACAACACACTCTTAAATAATCAGTGAGTCAAAGAAGAAATTGCAAGAGAAATTAGTAAATATCTTGAAACAAATGAAAACTAGAACAAAAAATGTTGAAATTAGTAAAGGCAATACCAAGAGTGAAATTTATAGCCCTCAAAGCTTGCATTAAAAAAGAAGGAGCTAAAATTGAAGACCTAACTGCACACCTGGAGGAGCTAGAAAAAGAACAGCAAACTAATCCCAAACCAAACCACAGGAAAGAAATAATAAAGGTCACAGCAGAAAGAAATGAAAGTGAGAAAAAAAAAGAATCAACAATATCAAAAGTTGATTTTTCAGAGGAACTACACTGACAAATCCTTAGACTGACAAGGAAGGAAAGAGAGAAGATACAAATAAATAAAATCAGAAATGAGAGAAGGGATATTACCAGTGACCTCATAGAAATAAGAGAGATTATAAAAGGACACTGTGAACATTACACCAAAAAACATGAAAACATAAATGAAACAAATTTCTAGAAACACATGAACAACATACACTAACTCTAGAAGAAATAGAAGACTTTAAAAAAATCATAAGAGATTAAAGATTCATCAAAAACCTCCCAAAGATGAACAGCTCAGGACCAGATGGCTTCATGGTGAATTCTACCAATCATTCAAAAACTATCTAATACCAAATTGCCCAAGTTCTCCAAAAATTTGAACAGGAAGGAATGCTCCCAAACTCATTATTTGAAGCTAATATCACCCTAATACCCAAACCAGATAAAGGTTCTATGAAAAAAGAAAATTAAAGACTAATTTTTCTAATAAACATAGACGCAAAAGTCCTCTAGAAAATACTCGCAAAGCAAATCCAAAAGTACATTACAAACATTATATACCATGATCAAGGGATTTCATCAAAGTTATGCAAGGGTTTTTCAAAAAGAGAAAAACAATTAGTATAATAAACCACATTAATAAAATGAAGTATAACCACATGATCCTCTTGATTGATGCAGAAAAGGCATTTTACAAAATATAGCATCCTTTCTTGATAAAAACACTTGAAAAGATAGGAATATAAAAGGAAGTTTTATTAACATGGTAAAGTACATGTATGAAAAATGCACAGCTTGCATTGTACTCAACTGTGAAAGACTGAAAACTTTTCCACTGAGACCCGGAAAAGACATTTCTCCTAACAAAAAATACAAATGGGCAAAAAGCACATGAAAAAATGTTCAAAATCACTAGCTATTTCGGGAAATGCACATCAAAACTACAACGAGATTTCCATTATTCAAAAAACAGAAACCTACAAGTGCTTGAAATGATGTTGAGAAATAGGAATATCCTTCACTGTTGGTGGGAATGTAGAATGGTGCAGACTCTGTGGAAGCAGTTTGGCAGTACCTCAAGAAGTTGAATAGAGAGATGCTGTATGATCCAAGAATCCAGTTACTAGGAATATATTCAGAAGAACTGAAAGCAGGGTTGCAAAGTGACTTTTGCACACCAATATTCATAGCAACATTATTCACAATTGCTAAAATATGGAACTAACCCAAGTGTCCATCAAATGATTAATGGATAAACAAAATTTGGCAAATACATACAGTGGAATACTATGTAAGAAGAAATGAAATCAAGATGCATATGACAACATGGATGAACCTTGAGGACATTATTTTGAATGAAATAAGCTAGACACAAAAAGACAAATATTGTATGGTCTCACTAATATGAACTAAGTATAATGAGTAAACTCATGGAGGTAACCTCCAGAGTATTGGTTACTGGAAATAGAATGTGATTTGAGAATGGGAGCTGATGCATAATGTACGTAACATTTTTCATAAGGTTAATTTTGTAAAAATGTGGAAATGGATAAAGTTGATAGTAACATATTATAGTGAGTATAAATAACATGGCTGATTTACAAATGAGATTGTGGCTAAAGAGGTAGCCCCTGGATATAAATGGAAAGGAAACTAGAGAATAATATAGGGAATGTATAACAATGATTTAGATGGTGGAGGAAGATATGGTCAATGCTCTTCTTTTATAAAGTACTAAGACTATGTTGATACAGAAGAAAATTACTACTAATGCAACTCATGGACCAGAGTTAACAGCAATGTTCTAAAATTTTCCAACAATGGCAGGAAGATATATCAATTCTGAGGGACAACAACAGGGGATATAAAGGATTATGGGATTTTTCCTTTTGAAGTAGTGAAAATGTTCTAAAATTGACTGAGGTAATGAAAGCGCAACACTGTGATAGAAATGACAGCCACTGAATGTACACTTTGAAGGGATTGTAGAAAGCATGAGACTGTATAACACAGAGACTCAGTGGTGGATGATGGACTGTGGTTAACAGGACAAACATGAGAATATTCTCCCATGAACAAAAATACAAATGTAATTAGTAAAACAGGGTGTTAATAATTGGATGGGTTGGGTGAAAAATATACCAAATATAAGATACAGGCTATATTAGTAGTAATATTTTGAGAATACTCTATCATAGTTTGTAAAAATTTTTCCCAACAATGCAAGTTGTTGGTGGTGGAGTGATGTATGGGAACCCTATATGTTGATATGCAGGTTTGTTTTGTAAGTTCACAACTTTTACTATGCATTTATTATTTATGTATGTTCATGTATGAATGATATAGTTCAATAAAATTTTATTTAAAAAATGGTAACCACAGGCAAAAAAACACTATATTCTGTTAATGAGGGCAATTCAACAAGAAGATATACCACTTATAAATTCATATACACAATTGCAAATTGAAACATATGTCCCACAAAAAAAGCATATTTATGTACAAACCTCTTGTCCTGGGGTGTGGAGTTATTTGTAAATAGGATGTGTGAAGATGTTATTAGTTAAGGTATGTCAAAACTGAATGAGAGTGAGCCTTAATCCAATATGATAAAGTCTTTATCTGCAAAGAAAATCGGAAAGGGAAGAAATCATGGAGAGCCACCAGAACCTGGCAGTCAGTAGATCCTAGAAGAGAAATGAGAATATACTGCTATGTACATTGTCATGTGACATTAAAGCCAAGGAACCCCAAAGATTTCAAACCAGCCAGAAAAAACTGCTGCCAGGAGAAAGCAAGCCTTATAGCCTCTTAAACTGAACAAATTAAATTCCTGTTGTTAAGCCAACTTATTGTACAAATATTTATTGTAGGAGCTAGGAAACCAAAACATACACCTGACAATAGAGCTTGTGAATATATGAAGCTAATATAAACAGATTTAAAAGGAAAAATAGATGCATTTATATAAATATTAAGAGACTTCAATACAACCACTTTCAATAATGGATAGAACATTGAGACAAAGATCTCTAAGAAAATAGAACACTTGATTGATATTATAAACTAACTAAACTCAAAAGACATATATAGAGCACTTCACCCCAAAACAGCAGAATACACATTCTTCTCTAGTACACAGAGATCATTCTCCAGGAAAAATAATCTTTTAGGTTGCACCTAAGTCTCAATAAATTTAAAAATATTGAATTCATAAAATATATCTTCTCAGACCACAATGGAATGAGCTAGAAATCAATAACAGAATGAAAATTTGAAACTCACAAATATGGGAAAATTAAACAATACACTTAACTAATGGGCCAAAGAAGAAATCATGAGGGAATTTAGGAAATATTTTGACAGGAATTAAAGAAAAGTAGCCCTCCTTATGGGATACAGCAAAAGCAGTGCTGAGGGGAAATTTTATAGCTCGAAATGTTTATACTAATAAGAAGAAAGATCTCACATCAGAGAACTAATGTCAAATCTTAAGGAACTAGAAAAAGAGGAACAAAGTAAATATAAAATGAATAAAAGATCAGAGTGGAGATAAATGAAATAGAGAAATTTATAAAATGATAGAGAGACTCAATGAAAGGTAAAACTGGCTCTTTGAAAAGATCAATAAATTTAACAGACTGACAATGAACAAAAGAGGGAGCATGCAAAAACTGAATTAGATATGAAAGGAGGGACATATGTAATGTGGGGGCTTTTTCAGGACTTGGAAATTGTCCTGAATGGCATTGCAATGACAGATATAGGTGATTATATATTTTACCACAGCCTACAGAACTGAATGGGAGAGAGTGTAAATTAAAATGTGAACTATGGTCCATGCTCAATGGCAATGCGTAGGATGCATTTACAGTTGCAATGAATATGCCACACTAATGAAGAATGTACAGGTGGGTGAATTTGCCCTCTTCCACATCATCAATCAGGCCTAGGCTTTACCTTCTTTAGCAAGCAGCTTCCAAGGTCACCCATGGGGTTGGCCTCCATCTCAGCAAGTCAAAATGGGAGGAGAAGTAGGAGAGCTTTGTGAAGGAGGCTTGAAGTAGCATACATTGCTTCCATTCACATCCTATTGGCTATTACACAGTCTCATGGACAAGCATAATTAACTGAAAAAGAAACTGGGAAATACAGTCTAGCAGAAAGAAGAAAAGGAAGGGTTACTGGTTTAGGGTGTTGGATGGGGGGCTATTGGACAGGGCACACCTGGAGCAGGCTTTCAGGGAGTGTGTAAGTGATCATTTTGTCATAATGTGTTGAATCAGTAGATGGAGACCCACATAATGAGTGGGAAGGAGCTGGACTCCAATTCTGGGGAGGACTTGATATGTTCTCAAACAGAAAGATGGGAGTCTCTGGAGAGCATGGGCAGTTCCTAATACAGAAGGAGAAACCAGTGTGTCAAGACATCAGTGTTGATGAAAGTAACTATGAATCTTGTCATCCAAGGAGTGAAGTTGGGTGGTCACTGTGGGCCCCAAGGGGAGGGCAGGGTGGAATAGAATAGATGGAACAGTGGGTATTTAATGGACAATAGAAGTGTTCTACATGATCTTGTAATGATGGACACAGGCCATGTTAAATTTTATCAAAATTTATAAAAGCTTACTCCTAAAATGTAAACCATAGTGTGCACCATTGACTATGATTAGTAGCTATGTTTCACTATTTGTATATCAGTTTTAACAAATGTAGCATCCACATATAAAATGGTATTAATATGGAAAAGGAGAAAAGGGGAAGGATGTTGGGTATATGGAAGTCCCTTGTATTCTCATATGTAGCCTTTCTGTGACCTAAATCATCTTTGAAAACAAAATGAAAAAAGTAAGACATTGGGGAATAAATGGAAGAAAATGTCACTCTACATACAGGGCAAGAGATATTCCTGTGATAAAAGGCAAAATTTTAATATTTTTTCATTATTTTTTAAAATTCCAATTTTTAAATTTTGTTTTATTTTTATTTTTCTTTAAATTTTTAAATATTTTATTTCTTATATTTTAACATACCATTATTATTTCATTTTCCTATCATTTGTATTAGGCTATTTTATTGGCTTCATTTTTGAAGAAGCTTTAGATGATGAAAGGTTACAATTTGGGCAGGGGAGGATCATTAGAGTGGGGTGTCAGTGATGGGGGATACATGGGAGGAAGTTCACATGGACATACAAATAAGGTATATAAATGTGTTCAAATGTTCATGGTGCATTGTCACAGTGGGTGGAGATTCACACAATAACTGAGAGAATATTGAATTCCCATTCCAGAGAGCTCTATCAAGTTCTCTAATGAAGCAGTAACTTTCCTCCAAATGAAGGAGGAAATAACTGGAGAAAGAGGATGGCCCATTGGTGGGCCCTTTATATTGATGACTGTGCCTGTGGGCCTTTGCTCTTGAAATTGAAACTTATCCTAGTGTTGAGGGGTGCCTAAGAGTTGCCTTGTGAGAGCCTCCTTGTTGCTCATATGTGACCTCTCTCTAAGCCAGACAGCGTAAAAATGCATTACCTTCCCCCAGCATGGGACATGAAGGGACAGATGAATCATGTGCAGGGAAGACAAATTTGAGTCCAAATCTGTCACTCTCAGGAGCAGAAATTCCAAAGTATCACCCATTGGCAAGGCACAAAATTCTGGAGCTATCTGCCCTGACATAGGGTCTGGGTGCCTCCAGAGGCGTAAGGAGCCCCTCGATTTGGGGTGATGTTCACTTTGGAAGTCTATGAGGTCCTACAGAGATGTGCATAAGCGTTACCTCTGGGATGATCTCCCAACTCACTTTGAAGTCTCTTATACATGTGAACTCATTTTTCTTTACCTTTCCCCCTTTTATTTGAGGTCTTTATCCAGTCACATTGCCAGTTGACACTTGGTAGTAATGCCTCGGTGCCAGGGAGTCTTATCCCCGGGAGTCATGTCCCATGCTGGGAGGAAGGTAATGCATTTGTATGCTGAGTTTGGCTTAGAGAGAGGCCACATTTGAGCAACAAGGAGGCTCTCAGGAGGCAAACCTTAGGCACTCCATAATAGTGGGCTAAGTTTAAATTTCAAGAGCAAGGACTCATAACACTAGTCATGAATATTAAGGGCCCATCAGTGCATCATCCTTCTTTGCCAGACACTATTCCTGCAATTGGGAGATTGTTGCTGCTCCCTTGAAGAATGTGGTAGAGCTCTCCAGGATGGGAATTCAGTATTCTCTCATTTATTGAGTGATTCTCCACCCACTGAGACAATGTCCCGTAAACATTTGAACAATTTTATATACCTTGTATATATGTTCAGGTGAACTTCTTCCCATGCACCCCCATCCCTGACAGCCCTCACCAATGATGCTCTTCCACCCCAGTTGTAACCCTTCTGTGATCTGAAGCTTCTTTAATGATGAAGCCAATTCAACAGCCAAATACAATTAATAGGAAAATGAAATAATAATCATAAGTTTAAATGTGAGAGATAAAATACATGAAAACTTTAAAAAACTAAAAATAAAACAAAATTAAAAGATTAAGATATTTAAAAATGAAAAATTAAAAAAAAAATTGAAAAAAAGATTTTTTGGACATTTTGCCGTTTATCATGTGTCCAGTCTGTACCGTGGCACCTTCCATCTCTCATTCCCCAGTGTCTTGCTCTTTTTCATTTTGTTTTCAAAGAAGTTTTAGGTCACAGAAAAGTCACACACAGAATACAAGAGATTCTCATACACTCAAACTCCTCCCACTTTCCTCACCCCTATTAAGACCTTTTTAACTTGTGGGTGGTAGCATTGTTATAACTGATATACAAGTAGTGAAACATAGCTACTAAACAATGTTAATGGTTTAAAGTATGGTTTACATATTAGACCATACACTTTTATAAATTTTGATTATATTTACCACGTCTTGTGTCCATCACTGTGAGGTAATGAAGAACATTTCCACTGACCACTAAATACCCCCTGTTTTATCTATTCTTTTCCTCCTTCCCCATCTCTCAGGGGCACATGATGACCACCAGGCTTGACTCAATGGATGACAAGATTCATAGTTACATGCAACATGAGGTCTTGACACACTGGCTTGTCATGCCTTATTAGGACCACCCTTGATCTTGAGAGACCCCTGCCTGTCTATTTCTGAATGAATCCGTCCTCCCAAAGATGGAAGTCCAACTCCTTCTGCTCATTATGTGGGTCTCCACCCAGCGAAACAACACATTATGACAGGATGACTACTCACACACTCCTTAAAAGCCTGGTCCAGGTGCACCCTCTCTCAAATGACCCCCCCAAACCAAAATCCAAAACGAGTGACTCTTCCTTGTCATATTGCCATAAGAGTATTCCCACCTCTGTACTTTCAACCTCATACCCATAAATACCAAATGTTAACCTGGTCCCTCTCCCACTTCTCCCCCGAGTACCCTGGGTGTTCTAACCCACCCTTACCAATCTACGCAGCTGTCAACCCTGCACCACCAAACCCAATAATATCACTACCCACCTGTCCTATCCCTTCAATACACAACTACACTCTATCACTTTGCCATACATTACATCCATATGGGTGATGGCTCACAACCTTCTCTTCTCTTTCTCTTTCTTGTAAACCTATCTTTCAAACAATAGCTCTCTGAGACTGCTCAATTTCCTTAATTCATATCAGTTAGGTCATATACTGTTCTTCCTTCAATGCCTGGCTTGCTTCACTCAACATAAGGTCTTCAAGATTCATCCATGTTATCCCATGTGTTAGCACTTTATTCCTTCTTACAGCCAAGTAATATTCCATTATATGTATGTTCCACATTTTGTTTATCCACTCATCTGTTGATGGGCACCTGGATTAATTCCATCATTTGGCAACAGGGAACAATGCTGCTCTGAACATTGGTGTGCATATATCTCTTTGTCTTTGCTTCCAATTCTTCTGGGTATTTACCCAGCAGTGGAATCGCTGGATCACACAGAAGATCTACAGTTAGTTTTTTGAAGAACCACCATACTGTCCTCCACAGTGGCTGGACCATTCCACAATCCCAGCCAGCAGTGAATGAGGGTTCTCATTTCTCCACATCCTCTCTAAAACTTTTAGTCTGATGTTTGTTTAATAGCCGCCATTCTAATCGTTGTAAGATGGTATCTCATTGTAGTTTTGATTGGCATTTCCCTAATAGCCAGCAATGTCGAGCATTTTTTCTTGTGCTTTTTAGACCTTTGTATTTCTTCCTTGGAGAAGTGTCTTTTCAGGTCATTTGCCCATTTCTAAATGAGTGGTTTGTCTTTTTATTTTTGAGGCATAGGCTTTCTTTATATATACACTGGATATTAGGCCCCTATCACATATATGGTTGCCAAATATTTTATCCCATTGGATGGGCTGCCTTTTTATTTTCTTGATAACATCCTTTGAGGTGAAAAAGTTGTTAATTTTGAGGATTTATCTATTTTTTCTTTTCATGCACGTGCTTTGGGTGTGAAGATCATGAAACCATTTCCTATTACAAGTTCCTGTAGATGCTTCCCTACATCATCTTCCAAGGTCTTTATGGTCCTGGCTCTTACATTTAGATCTTTGATCCATCTTGAGTTTATTTTTATATAAGGTGTGAGATGGTGTTCCTCTATCATTCTTTTGGATATTGATATCCAGTTTTCCAAGCACTACTTGTTGGAGGGGTCATTGTCTCCCAACTGTGTGAGCTTGGTGGCCTTTTAGAATATCAGATGACTGTATATGCAAGGATCTATATCAGAACTCTCAATTCAGTTCCATTGGTCAGTATGTCTATCCTTGTGCCAATACCATGCAGTTTTGACCACTGTAGCTTTGTTGTATATTTTTAAGTCAGCTAGTGTGATACCTCCAACTTAGTATTTCTTTTTCAATATGTCTTTGGTGATTCAGAGCCTCCTACCCTTCCAAGTAAATTTTATAGTTAGTTTTTCCAATTCATTTAAAGAATGCTTTGCTGATTTTTATTGGGATTGCAGTAAATCTGTAGATAACTTTGTGTAGGATAGACATCTTCATGATGTTTAGTCTTCCTATCCATGAACAGGGAATATTCTTCCATTTATTTAAGTCTTCGTTGATTTCCTTTAACAGTGTTGTGTACTTTTCTGTATATAAGCTCTTTGCATCTTTAGTTACATTTATTGCTAGGTTTTGATTCTTTTAGTTACTATTGAAAATGGTATTTTTTTCTTAATTTCCTGCTCAGATTGCTCATTATTGGTGTACAGAAATGCTACCGATTTTTGAGCATTGTCCTTTTAGCCCGAGACCTTACTGAACTCCTTTATATGTACTAGAAGCTTTTTTGTAGATTTCTCAGGGCTTTCTATGTATAGGATCATGTCATCTGCAAATAATGAATTTTTTAATTCTTCTTTTCCAATTTGGATGCCTTTTATATCAATTTCTTTCCTCAGTGCTCGGGCAGGTACTTCTAAGATAATTTTCAATAGGAGAGGTGATAGTGGGCATACTTGTCTTGTTCCCAATCTCAGATGGAAGGCTTTTAGGATTTCACCACTAAAGATGGTGTTAGCTTTGGGTTTTTCATATATACCCTTTATCATGTTCACAAAGTTTCCTTCTATTTCTGTCTTTTGCTGTGTTTTTATCAGGAAAGAATGCTGTATTTTGTTGAATGCTTTTTCTGCATATATAGAAATAATCATGTGATGTTTTTCTTTTAATCTGTTTATGTGGTGTATTACATTAATTGATTTTCTTATATTGAACCCTCCTTGTATACCCTGGATTGAACCCACTTGTCAAGGTGTATAATTATTTTGATGTGTTGTTGAATGTGTTTAGTAAGTATTTTCTTGAGGATTTTAGCATCTAGGTTCATTAGAGAGATTGGTCTACAATTTACCTTTCTTTTGGTAACTTTGTTTGGGTTTGGTATTAGGGTAATGTTGGCATCATTGAATGAGTTAGGCAATGTTCCTTCTAGTTCTGTTTTTTGGAAGAGCTTAAGCAGGGTTGGTGTTAACTCTTTCCAGAATGTTTGGGAGAATTCACGTGTGAAGCCGTCTGGCCCTGGGTTCTTCTTAGTTGGGAGGTTTTTGATGACTGAATCTATCTCTTTACTTGTAATTGGACTGTTGAGTTCATCAATTTCTTCTTTTGTCTTTGTAGGCTGCTTGTGAGTTTTCAGGAATTTGACCATTTCTTCTAAATTATCATTCTTATGGTCAAATAACTTTTCAAATTATCCTCTTATGATACTCTTTATTTCTGTGGGGTCAGTAGTAATATTCCCTTCCTCTTCCCTTATTTTGTGTATTTGCATCTAATATCTCTTTATATTTTGGTCTGGCTAAGGGTTTGTCAATTTTATTGATCTTCTCAAAGAAACATGTTTTGTTTTGCTTTTTATTTGTTTTAATGTTTTCTTATTTTCTAGTTCATTTAGTTCTGCTCTAATCTTTTTTATTTCCTTCTTTCTACTTCCTTAGCAAATAGAGTATTGTTGTTTTTCCAATTCCTCCAGGTGTGCAGTTAGGTCTTCAATTTAACTCTTTCTTCATTTTTAATATACACATTTAAGGCAATGAATTACCCTCTCAGCTTTGGCTGCATCCCATACATTTTGATACGTTGTGTTGTCATTTTCATTCGTTTCAAGGTGGTTTCCAATTTATTTTGAGATTTCCTCCTTTATCCCTTGTTTATCTAAGAGTGTGTTGTTTAACTTCTGTATCTTTGTGCCTAATCTGGTTCTCTGGCCTTAGTTATTTCCAATTTCATTCCATTGTGGTCAAATAAATTACTTTGTATAATCTCGATCTTTCTGAATTAATTGAGAGATGTTCTGTGCCCTAGCATGTGGTCTACCTTGGAGTATGATCCAAGTGCACTTGAGAAGAAAATATATCCCGCTATATTTGGGTGTAGGATTCTGTACATTTCTATTAAGTCCAGATCCTCTAATGTGTTATTCAGATTCTTTGTTTCTTTATTGATTTTCTGTCTAGATGTTCTGTCTAATGGTTATAATGGTGCATTAAAGTCCCCCACTCTAATTATAGAGGCATTTATGTCTCCATTTAGACTTTGCGGTGTTTGCCTCATGTGTTTTGAGGTACCCCAATTTGGTGCATAATTGTTTATGATTTTTCTTTCTTCATGAAACATTACCCATTTTACTAATATATAGTTTCCATCTTTGTCTCTTACAATAGTTTTGCGCTTAAAGTCTATTTTGTCTGATATTAGGATAGATACACCCACCATTTTTTGGTTATTGTTTCCTTGTAAAATTCTTTTCCTGCCATTCACTTTCAGCTTCCTTGAATCCCTGGGTGTAAAGTAGGTTTCTTGTAGACACCATATAGATTGGTCATATTTCCTCATCCAATCTGCTAATCTGTGTCTCTTGATTGGTGAGTTTAATCCATTAACATCGGGTGTTATTACTCTAAAGGAATTTATCACATCAGCCATATTTTCTTTGGGTCTATACATGGCATATGCTGTTTTTATTTCTCTTTTTGTCTTTTTAGTTGTTATGACACTCTCTTCCAACTCTCTCTCTCCTGTTTTTTCCTTCAACCTTTAGAAATTCCTTTGGCATTTCTTGAAGGGTAGGTTTCTTATTGGCATACTTTCTTCATTTCTGTTTATCTGTGAATATTTTGAAATCCCCTATCTTTTTTGAATGCCAGCTTTGCTGGATAGAGAATTCATGGCTGGAAGTTTTGTTGTTTATTTTCTTTTATTACCTTGACTATATCATACCACTGTCTTCTTGCCTCCATGGTTTCAGATGAGAAATCAACACTTAATCTTATTCAGCTTCCCTTGTACATGATGGTTCTCTTTTCTCTTGCTGCCTTGAGTATTTTCTCTTTGTCTTGAGCATTGGACATTTTGACAAGTATATGTCTTGGCATAGGCCTGTTGGGATTTATACTGTTTGGGGTACACTGTGCTTCCTGGACTTGTACATCCATCTCCCTCAATACGATTGGGAAGTTTTCAGCCATTATTTCCTTAAACACTCCTTCTGCTCCCTTTCCTTTCTCTTCTCCCTCTGCAATGCCTATAATGTGTTTATTTGATGTTTTATGTTGTCGGCTAAATCCCTAAACCCTGCTGGATTTTTTCTATCTTTTTATCTATCTGTTCTACTATCTGTTTGATGTCAAATGTACATTCTTCCACATCACTAATTCTTTCTTCTGCCTGTTCAAATATGCTGTTATGTAATTCCAGTGTCTTTTTATTTCTTGGATTGTGCAATTCATCACCATCATATCCATTATTTTTTTTTTATGTATGTTTACAGTTTCTTCAGTATGTTCTCCCAGTGTCTTCTTAATATCCTTAATCTCTCCTTCACTTCATTAAGTTGGTACATTATATTTGTTTGGACAGCTTTGATTAGTTGTTCAATGTTTTGCATCTCTTCCAGGTTTTTAGTTTGTTCATTGGACTGGTTCATGTCTTCCATTTTTTCTCAGTATGGTTTGTAATTTTTTGTTGCCCTTTGGTAATCATTTTATCTTGATGGGTTTATTCAATTTATTAGCTTCTCTCTCTGCTCTAGAGTTTTATTTGGCTGGCAGCTCTGTGTTTGTGTTAAGTTTTCTCTTTGACTCCTTGTTCTTCTTGGTTTACTTCCTTGCTCTTTTCTATGTTCCCTTGAAGGAAAAAATTAGGGCCAGAGAAATCAAAAAAGGTAAGGAAGGATAAAGGATAATAGTAATAATAATAAAAGTTAGAAGAGGGGCCATATAAGACTTAGTAAAATGAATATTTAACTCATAGTAAGCAGTGTAGAGTAATAGTGGGAAAAAAGTGCAGTACCTACAATGGAATGGGAATTAAAGTAGAGAAAAATATATAAATGATTTAACAAGCCAGGATGGTGAGGAGAGAGAGAAAAAGTAAAGAGCTGAAAGGAAAAAGTGAATTAAAAAAAGAAGAAAGGATAGTAGACAAGATAGAAATCGAAACCAGTAAAGGTGAGGATTAATAAAAAAAGTTGGAATGTAAGCACCACAACAGAAAGCAGAAGATATAAAGATGAAGGAAAGAAAAGAGATAGCATAGCATTGGTAGACAAAATCAACACACACAGAAAATGGGAAATCAAGGAAGAAGTACAGCAAAGAAGAAACATGCTATCAGCACCTAGTGTAAAAAAAGGGGGGGAGTGGAAGGAGTAAAGAAAACAAACAAAAACACACAAGCAAGCAATCAAACAAAGTTAAGGAAGAAAAGCATTCCTTTTTGGGCCCTTATGGAGCCTCTCAGGCTGCCTGTGCACATCAATCAACTACCCTGCAGATTTCTCTCTACAGGTTTTGAGGTGGATTTTAGCGAGTAAACTAACTTAAACTTTTTTGAGTAACTGTTTTTTTTTGGAGGAATAAGGGACCCAAAAGAAGTTAGTACAATAATGTCTGTTTTCCCTGTCCTACATTGTCAGCAGGATGTTAAATATCCTGGTGAATCAATACTCTTAGAGGAGCCCTGAATCAAATTAGAGACTTCATGTATTCAAGACAGAAATTCCTCCACTGGGATAACTTACTAATTGGGTCAGTTAGCTCTTCAGAAAGCTATTTAGTCACTTCCCCCTGTGAAGGTTTTACTTTCCTGTGGCAGCAGGATTCAACAGGCTGTATGAGCAGATCCCCCCCACTTTCCTGGTCAGGTTGAGTTCCCTTTTGAAATTCGAATGGAACCCTGAGGTTGCGGTTTCCCTCTTCCTCGGGGGGTGCGACGGTGGAAGAGGAGACCCGGTGCTGGTGGCCCGGCCGGCGTGTGGGGGAATCCGGTGTGGAGGGCGA
>JAQZBX010030688.1:0-26684 GCA_029593785.1 Cabassous unicinctus | reverse complement strand
GGTGGATGGGATTATCCTGCCTTCAGCTGCAGGCTCTCTCCATTGCCTGGGATGGCCATTGTCCACCATCGTCTCCTCACCAGGTGACTTGGGTGAGTCCATTGAGCTGTAGAGTAGGAGTTGCAGCTACACCAAGATTCCAGGCACAGCTGGCACATAGGCAGGCCAGAGGCTCCATTCTCTGGAAGTACACCTGCAAACTCCAGCCTCACATATAGGTTTGAGTAAAAGGGACTGATGGACCATGTGCCGGGAGGACTTATTTGAGTCCAACTCTGTCACTCTCAGGAGCACAGATTCCAAAGTAGAGCCCACTGATAAGGCATCAATCTCTGTGGCTATCCCCCCTTATATAGGACCTGGGTGTCTCCAGAGCCCTCAGGAGCCCCTCTGTGTGGGGTGATATCCACTTTGATGTTCTGTGAGATCCTACTGAGGTGTGCATAAGCGTTACCTCTGGGATGACCTCCCGACTCACTTTGAAGTCTCTTAGCCACATGAACTCATTTGTCTTTACCTTTCCCCCCTTTTATTCAAGGTTTTTTTTCCAGTCCAATCTTTTTTACTTTGAAGATCTTCAGCCAATCTACATTTATTTCTACTTTGTAGAAATTAAGTTTTAGTGAGCAAGTCTTTTTAGACAGTAACAAAGCTGCCTCCCAAATTTCACAAGCATTACTTTTGCTTCTCTAAAGGATTAGTCAAAGGTAGACAATAACTGACATTTTTCATTTAGGTGGCAGCTAGATAAAGAGTGTTGAGGCTTTATTCTCCCCCTGCAGGAGTTGGGGGCTCAGGAGATCAGAACCCTGAAACGGACCTGCCACCTCCACAGGTGAATACTTGGCAGGGAGCTGGTAGAGGAGGCAGACCCTCCATCCGTCCTCCATTGCAGAGCTTTCCCCTGGTGTGGAAACCTTGTCTTATGAAATTATCTTGGGAGAAAATGAAAGTAGACATATGTCCCTGCAAATCAGGCTTGGATAAGGAGTGTATTAAGATAATTGTTATGCTTTAGCCAGGATGCTCTCTCTTCCTGCCACTACAGCATGGCTGAATGGAGCATCATTTCCATTGGACTGGAAATTTGAAGTTTGAAAGTGTCCATTACTGATACCTAATGTGAATTAGACAGAGTGACTTTAGATGGAATAATAGGCCACTGGTGGTCAATAACAAGCATAGTCCTATGGGTTATTATTTTCAAGAACTACTTTGGGTGAATCTAAAATCATTCCAACATTTGGAGAGAACATTACATTCCCATACCCAGGACCATATTTTGCACTTTTATGTCCTCTTGCAGAAATCACATTTTATAATTTATTAAGAATTCTTAATTTACACACACATTGATGGGGAACACTCTAAAACCTAGAACTTTTGGTGAAAGAAAAAAAATTAAGAATTTGATTTGAATATCAGCTAGGTATGTGCGCTTCCAAATTAAAAAATATGGCAAGATTGTAAGGTTTTGGTTTAATAGCTATATGTTTAAAAGGAATCAAACTTGTCTTCTTTTAGAGCAGTTGCTCAATTTGCCACATTCTTACATGCAGTTATGCTGCAGTAACAGTCTGAACGTCTCCATGGCTACATGCCCATTGCAGGTATCAGAGGACTCTCCTCTCACCTTCACCTAATCCTCATTTCGCGAGTGAGTTGGGTAGAGCTGGAAGGTTGCTTGTGAATGTGGCAGCAGAAAAGGTGCTTTCTGGTGGTTCTCTCACAACAACGATTGAATGCTCAGCCTGACAATAACAGATGGCTCATGATGTATTACAACCGGTCACATGGTCCTGCACCACAGTGGGGGTCAGAGAGTCTGACCCTTCTGGGTACCCAGAAGAGGAGGGAAT
The DNA here is from genome assembly GCA_029593785.1 of Cabassous unicinctus. NCBI lineage: Eukaryota > Metazoa > Chordata > Mammalia > Cingulata > Chlamyphoridae > Cabassous > Cabassous unicinctus. Next base: position 24,825 of record JAQZBX010030688.1, on the reverse strand, counting down.
AGGAAGATCTGGTGAACAGTGCAAACGGCAGCTGCATCGTCTTTCCTTCTGGTGTTTATCCTAGCTTCCAAGCCATGCTGTAGGCTAATGGATGAACTGGGAATATGAGCAGAGACCATGCAAGAAAACCCAATGTCTCTACCAGTTAAGATGTAAGGAATAATAATTCAAAGTCTCGGTTTATGGACAGATCATGGAGCTTCATTTAAAAGATCTGCAAGTTTTACAAACATATTTTGCGTAACTGGAGTTACTAAGATAACTCCTTTCTGCAGATGGTGCTAGCTGAGCAGAACTGGGGAAAGAAAATCATCTCATCCATTGAATACTAGAGAGACATTTAGTACTGGACAAAACATCATAAGAAAAGAGTACTAACCATGATATTTCTTAGATCATCCAAATCACCTGGATGTGAACCATACTACTACAGGCATGGGATGGAACACTATTGTCATGCATTGGGCATATTCCCAACTGATCAGAAATTGAAGGCAGAACAGTTCAGCTTAACAACTGCCTGTCAGGCACCTACAGAGAATATATAGCCAGGAGGCCTTCAATGCCATATTACCAGCTGGTCAGTGTCACCCATTAACCAGTTACAGAAATACAATAATTTGATTTGGGAATTCTGTAATGGAAATTCATTGGGACATGAAATTGCAACATCAGTGTATCCTTTATATATTGTTAAATTGTAAAACTATTTGGTGCTTTCCATTAAAATATATAAACACCCTAGTGTGGTGATTCTCAAAGCCCAGTCCCTAAACAGCAGTATCAATATTATTTGGGAAGCTTTAGAAATGCAAATTCTCAGGCCTCAATCCACTCCTGGTAAATCAGAAACTCAAAGTGTGGGGCCCAGCAATCTGTGGTTTAACAAACCTTGATTCTGCTTAATATTCAAGTCTGAGAAACAGCTGCCTTAGAACACACTGTTTTAAGATTATCAGAGATCTTAAGAGATCATCTGGCATAGTAGTTCTAAATCCTGGGTGCAATTAGAACTACCTGGAGAACTTGTACAAAACATAGATGCCTAGTATCAGGGAACACCTAGTGATTCTAATTAAGTTTGTCTGGATTGGGGCAAGGGCATCACATTTTTAAAAAAACTTCCCAAGTGATTCTAATGTGCAGCCAGGGTTGAAAATCACTGATGCTTAATGCCGCATTGGACAAATGTATAAAAGGAGGCCCCAGGAGGTGAGTAGCCCAAAGTGTAAAGCAAGTAGCTCATACACAAGCATAGGAAACTGTCTGTGTTGCTCTTAAGAAACAATGTCTACTGTATTATCATATAAAATCAAATAATCAATGCATAGTTTCAAGATTCATAATCTGTTTTTGACCTGAATGAGTCATAAGCAGACGTCTCTGTTAATTGCTTCAACTCTTAATTAACAACCTCTTTGGTTTCATGATACTGGATTTTTATATATATAAAATTACTCACGCAAGATTGAAAAAAACAAACCTCTGACATAATAATAATGTAAACAACAGAAAAACAGGTCATAATTTTTCACATTAAATTTAACCAGGATTTTTTCTTGTTTGTCTTTTACAAATCAATAATAATTGCATACATATTATGTTTCAAGTACAGAATCTCTGTGGTCTTTTAAAATAAAATAATGGGTCTATTTTTGAACTGGCAAGTTCAGCCATAAGGGTAATGTTCTTAATTTTTCTGCATCAATTTAATTTTAAAAGAAATACTACAAAACATTTACTTTATCCCCAAATCAGTTGTGGCAATAAAATCCTATGTGAAGACCATCACATTAGCTCAGCACCACTAACTCCACCTTTCCTATGACCCTCCTGCCTGGAAATTCCAAGAAGCCGACTAACAGTCCCAAACCAACCGGGACCAGTTTAGCTCTTTACTTCTGTGCTCTAAAGACTGCTATGCAACAAGTCAGATGGAAAATGAAGGCGGTGTTTTTCCAACCACTATGTCTACTTTTTCAATCTAAACACAAGAATAATTTTACACATAGCATTTTCTCTTTCTGACATGTACAGTTTAGAATAATGGTTGTGAAGAATGAGGAAATTGGCTCAACTCTTCAGGAAGACAAAAGCACAATTCAAAAACAATTGTTTGATGATGTTTGCAATCAATATTTACAAACTTGTGATGTATTATGACGTTACCCTTCTTCTCTCCTCTTTCCCAAGTGGCGGAAGTCACACACTCTGCTGGGAAATTGGGCGTTTATCACACAGGATGTTTTACTGTGGTGTCTACCCTTGTAACCTGATATTTTCTCCATTGTCATGCTTTCAGTAATCATCAACGTATCAGAAAACAGGCTAGAGGTTACTATAGCAACGCTAACCAAACCAACTTGATGAAGGAGGCTGGTGAACTGGGAAATGTTGTCATTTCAATCCCCTAACTTTCAGGGTTTGGAACATGACTCTAAACCAACAGATCAGAATACAAGGACTCAAGCTTTTCAAACAAGCGGGGAGCTTTTGGGTGTTAAGTTTCCAGACAAGACTTACAGACCTCCTGTATAGATCAACTCATTATAGAGATTATGAAAACTGCTTTCTGTAGCAGACATAATTTGTAAAACAGGTGTCTGACCTAGGGTGCACAGGATAGAGAAATTTGGGAATGGAAAAAAGAGGATAAAGAAAATAGAGAATGCAGACTCATTCTTGCTGGTGCAACTGCCCCTTTAAGGATCGCTTGATGTTGTTATAGAATTGTACATCGAAAAGAGGCTTGAGTATCTCCTTCCTTCTAGCCAAAAACAGCTTAACTGTTTTGTGTAAAACAGTTACACTGCAACACAATTGTCTTTTATTCTTAACTTCTGATCTTCATTTACAAGTCCCCCCTTTATCTATTTTTCCTGACTCTCCAATATCTTCATCTCCCTTCGGAGACTGTTATCAGACTCTTCAACTGCAGGCTTTCAATTACGTCCCTTCAATATTTAGTATTTACTACGTACACCCAGCTTGTTAGGTGTGGTAGGGAACAGGAAGTTGAGAAGTCTTCTCTCAAGTACACCAAGTATGCCGGAGTGGAAATCCTTGCTCTGCCACTTACTAGCTATAAAAGCAGGAATATGTTACTTAATTTCTCTAAGGCCCCTTTCCTTGTTTGCAACAATAACAACTTTACAGGGTTGTTGTAAGGATCAAATGACACAATGAATATGAAGTATCTGACCAAAGAGTGCCTTACTCAGAGTCACAGTTTTTCTTAGATGCAAGCTTATAAGACAACTGTCCACTGGGTCCCCCTCTTAGCTTGGGAAAAAAAGGTCTTTGCTACGGTCCTCCTCTGGCCATGGTCTTCCCACGGGACAAGACACAAGCCAAGAGAACACACTCCCCATGCTTTCTTTTTAGTCAGCATGCTGGATGCCCAGGGCCCTGGAAATCCACAATGAAACATTCTTAAATCTTCTTCCAAGGCCTATGTGGCCTATTCGCAATCCAGCTCCCTGAGGGAGAAGACTTAGGTCTTGGGTAGCCAAGAGGTGGCTGTTTGTGGGGTGTGGATAGAAACCAAACACACTTGTGTGTGGGGTGCAAATCTACATGCACACAAGGCCAAGGAAGCGGGGGCGGGATGAGAAGCTTGGTGGCCAAGTTGATACCCCTGTACCACCATATTCTAGTTCAGAAATTTAAAAAGTTTGATAACTTTCAATTCAAACCTGGCCTCTTGGGTCATCATGCAGATATGTGTGTCCAGGAAGGCAGATAGCATATATTTTATTTAGCTGTTTCTTGGCTTTTTGTATAACTTTATAGTTCTTTTACAAATGGTATGAACCCTCCAGTTGTATGTATGTCAGGGGCAGACTTTACTCAAATTATATATACATCATCACCAAGTGATGCTTCTCCTATCAGCAATCACATTGTTAATTTTTGTCCTTTTTCTAAAGGAATTTTAAAAATATTTCATAGTGCTTTACCGGGTAAAGTTTGAATGGATATATTGATGCACACCAGATTAGGAAAACTGGAAAAATTCAGAAGGGACCTGAAAAGAGCTAAACTTTGTTTCTGATTAAGGTCTCATTCAAGCATCCTTCTCCCCCTTCTTCCTAACAATCATCCAGAATTTATAATCTCACAGGTTATAGTATTTTCATAAAGAATTTAATAACCATGGTTAGTAAGGACTACTTAAAAGCAGTCTAGTTTGGGGGGAGAATGTTCCATTCCATATTGGAATGCATTTGGATTGTTTTTCCACCCTGACCTTAGCTTGTCTACTTTTGATATAGATTCACTAGGCAGAGATGAATTAAGTCGCATCAGGGGTGGATTTTACAGACAAGCAGAGCAGGTGGTTGCCTAGGGCAGCAAAATGTTTTAGTGACTCCGTTATGGGAGGGTCCATAAGCTGTGAGGGGGGTAGCTTAGTTTTGTGGGTTTTTTCCCCATCCCGCCTGGGGCAGCAAAATCGCAGCACACCCTAGGGTATCAGCAGAACATTTGAATATATTTACATCTCTAATTGAATCCAGGATGGGGCTGGGAGGGGGGATGGTGGGGGGGTGAGTTTGTTTACTATTTCATGTGCTTCTGATGAGTGTTTAATTTTCTTTCTCTAACCCCACTGCAGCTCCTGTGACATCTCATGGCTGGAAGAGAAGACGACAGTGCCAGGCTTTTATAGAGGTGACATGAAGGTCACGTCAGGGATGTGCCAACCCAGGCAGACCAAAGGGACAGCTGGCACTCATGCCCATTCCTCTTTTCTTCCCCTACCCTCTCTGGAGAGTCTGCACATCATGGCAACAATAGGTTACACCTCAGCTGAACCCCGTCCAACCCTGCACCTGGTTCCCACAGCTGCCAGCACAATCTGTTCAGGTTGTCACACCAGTTCAGGTTGCCGAATTCTGAGAGAGCCTTGGTGAAAAGAGAGTAGCACATTCTGAGAACAGACTGATTGTTTTGTAGTGTTCATTCACTGTATGAGGGAAATTATTCATTTGTTTTATTCTAACCAATGAGGTAAAAGACATGCAAGTAAATTAGGCTCCGACATAATGTTATAGGCAGTACAAGGAACAGGATGATGCAAAAAATGGACTCTGGCCCACTATTATGTGCATGGGGCTATGTAAAAATATTCACAAGTTCAAGTTCATCGTATTGACCATAAGGTAACATGGGACCCATATGGGAGATATCTGGAAACTTGTTGACAACTACCAAATTTTAGGAAATAGTGGGGAAGAATATCTTAAATTAGCCAAAACACTTGGCAGAGATCTTGGAGTCAGTTAAAGGCCCCAAGATGAAATCTTCTGAAATGAGGCAGTTAAATTGAGGCAAGATCATAGCTTGTGCATATTCATGTCCATCCATAAAGGGAAGCTTGATGGCCAGTTGAAGTAGTTCCCCATTTTCCACCATGGGCAGTGACATTACAAAGGAAGAAGTGGGAAAGAAAACAAGCTAGAAAAATTAATGGTGCAATTTTTTTTGGATGCCTCTTATTGGGAAAAGCACATTAATACTTGGGAACTACAGTTTGACAATCTCTCAAGCCAGATCCATCCCCAAGTCAGCAAAAGAATTTTCCTCTTCCTTTTCAAAGTAATTTTATTTTTTTCCTGATTTGTGGGATATCTGTGTTTTTTTTAAGTACTTCCCAATTAACAAAATATACTCTATATGCAGACTGCTAGGGATTTATTCTTATGTCAACGTCTACATAATTCACTCTAACTGCCACTGATGGAAACTAAATATGTACACCAATGAAAGAAAAGTTTCTGCATAACCTAAATGAATATGCTTTACAAATGCAACATTATGGCTAATTTTTCCAGAGAAAGCTGCATTTAAGCCTAAAGGTTTGGAATAAATCTGCCAGCAGATATTAGAGACAAATTTAGCCTAAAGGTATTTTAAAGATGAATCGGCCATGACTGCAGAGAGTGCATTGGAACACAAGGCCCAAGGCTTCAGAGGAAACTTTGGGAACTTGGCTATATCGTCAAATGTTCCATCACTCATGTCAGATACCCATGCAGAGAAGGGATGCTGAGGAGTTGTCCCTGAAGGGCCAGAGGTGGATGCCTAACAAAATGCTTCGCTTTGTTGCAATAAACATAATGAAGACTGTTTGGGATGATATGTGGAAGTTCTTTGGGTGGTGAGGTACAAGCGCAGGTAGCCCACCAGCCAAGAATGCACGAAAGTACAGCTTTGTTAAATCAAAGGCCCTGGAGGGGAGGAGGGGAGAAAAAGGGCAGTGGAGGGAGCCAAGGCTTCCCTAAGCCAGGCTCCTGCAATTCAATGGAAGAAGGGTGAATAACAGCACCTGTGGGTCTAGGCTCTTGCTTTTATTGTGACCCAGAAAGGAGGGGGAAGGCTTTCCTGCAGATAATAGGGGTTGGAACTTCAAAACTCTACAGTGCGAAAAGCAGAAGCAGCAAGGGCCATTTGGAGAAGCTGAGGGCAGCTTTTTATCATCCAAGCCATTTGCAGATGCATTGCTAGTAAATTATACAGCCCAAAAGGGCAATAGTGTCAAGGGGCCATTCGGAGAAGAAGCAGCAAGAGCTGTTCTCAGCGAAGCTGAGAGTGACTCTTATCATCCAAACCACATGGATGTGCGTGCCTTGCTGGTTGCAGTTACACCCAGGGCAGGGCTAACTGGGCAGTTGCTCAGAAGGGAAACTTATGGCTAGGCAGAAATGATGAGGCACCAGATATACTTTCTTTTATGCCATTACAAAGATCACAATATAAATTGGCAATTTCTGTATATAAGATAAATATGTTCCCTTTCCTTTAAAAGTGGGTCTTTGTGCATGCTTGCTTATAGTCATTGTAAAAAGCCTGGGGCTCTTGTGAACTGATGAAGGTCAAATTTGAACCTCATTTTTCCTTGTGTGCATAAAAAAAGAAAGGTCAATGACACATGGCAAAGAGAAAAAGTTAGAATTTAGGTGGGTTTGTATCCATTCTAGGTTGCTTCCTACTATGTACTCTATCTGATACTTTTAGCGGTATTTCCAAAGACAGCTGATAAAAGCTGGGGGCTATTTCAGATAATGAGAAAAACTGGGTTCTTGGAATTCAAGAGTGAAAAATGTCTACATTTATTTGGAGAGTGAAGGGCAATGTAATCAAATCCTCACAGGAAAAAGCAAATCATGGTGATTGTAGTTAAAGCTACAAGCATCTACTGAATTAAGGCTATGTAAAGTTTGCCTTGAAGATGAGCCACGCTGTGGGCTAAAGGCCCAGATAAAGATATTAATATGAGCCACTTGCTTAATATTAACTCCCTCTTTCTTTTTCTGTCTCTCCTTTTTTACTTTTTGTTAAAAAAAAAATCCAGTTGCAATAATTCTATTCTTAGAATACAATTCATAAAAGTCACACTTTGACCATGGATTTTTTATCCTTTATACCTCATCCTTTACCATTGGGAAAAAGAAAATTAAGGAAGAAACAAACCAGACAATTTATTTTCTCACTAATTCCAACTTCTATAAACCTTGGTAAGTGTAAAGAAATAAATAAAATGCATGCAAAATAATCAAACTATCAGTACTCTTGAGAGTGATGCCATCAAAATGGTGGCATAAGAAATTCCTGGGAAAATTCCCCCTTAGAGCTAAATAAAAGAACAGATTCTACTTGCTTGGAACATTGGAGGATGAGGGAGACTGGAAAAACTCCACAAAAGCTAAATCAATAGGGTAAACAATAGTTGAAAAAAGATAAGGGCAGCTGGGACAGTTTGAGAGACACACAGTGGAAGCACTTCAGCCTGGGAACCTCCTGCTATAGTTATTGATCAGACAGCCTCCCACGGCAGTGACTCAGAGTTCCACACACACCCAAGGCCAATAGACCCACAGCATGTCCCTAGGGGTCTACATCTGTGCATAGACAAAGCTGCCCCTGGAAACTAGAGCAACCAACAGTAGACCCATTCTTGGCAAGCTGTGGTCCCTAATTGCTGGTGCACCTAAATGAAAAAATTCTCATGTTTTTAAACATTGACCCCTTCTGGTTCCATGAGTTAGGATCCCCTAATATGGCAGTTACCACAGGCAGAAAAGCCACACCTAAAAGGGCAACTGATCACCTGTAAGGCAGGGGCAGATCCAGGACTGAAAGCTGGAGTGAAAAGGTGGCCCAGGGTGTGGGATAGGAGTTACCCAAATCATAGCTGCTGGGGAGGAAAATTTGTATAAAAACAGAGTTTGTTCCATGTGTGCTTGAAAAGACTGTATTCTGTTGTTGTCCGATGAAACATTCTATAAATATCAATTAGATCAAGTTGATTAATAGAGCTCTTCAGGCCAACTATATCCTTACTGATTTTCTGCCTTTTGGAGCTATTAATTATGAAAGTGGGCTCTCCTCTTGTAATAGTGGATTTGTCTATTCTCCTTTCAGTTCTACTAATCTTTGCTTCATATATAGTGTCACTCTGTTCTTAGGTGCCTACATATCACATTAAAGATTTTTATGGCTTCTTGTAGAATTGACTCTCTTCTCAAAAAATGCCCCTCTGTATTCCTAATATCTCCCTTGTTCTGTAATCTGCTTTGAAACTAATATAGATACTCCAGCTTTCTTTTGATTCAGGTTAGCATGGTATATCTTTCTCTACCCCTCTTTTTTTAAGATTTATTTATTTATTATCTCCCTTCCCCTGTTATTTTTGCACCCGCTGTCTGGTCTCTGTTTGTTCTTCTGTGTCTGCTTGTCTTCTCTTTAGGTGGCACCAGGAACCAATCCTGGGACCTTCCAGAGTGGAGAGAGGCACTCAATCTCTTGCGCTACCTCAGCTCCCTGGTCTGTTGTGTCTCTTATTGTCTCTCCTTTGTGTCTCTTTTTGTTGCGTCATCTTGCTGTACCAGCACCCCTGCATGGGCCAGCACTCCTGCGTGGGCCAGCACTCTGTGTGGGCCAGTTTGCCGCATGGCTCAGCTTACTTTTCACCAGAAGGCCCCGGGAATTGAACCCTGGATTTCCTATATGGTAGATGGGAGCCGAATCACTTGAGCTACGTTTGCTTCCCATCCACCCTTTTATTTTTAACCTGTCTATATGTTTATATTTAAAGTGGTTTTCTTGTAGATAACATTTAGTTGGGTATTGTTTTTATGGTCACTCTGACAATCTCAATCTTTAATAGGGGTATTTAGACCATGCACATTTTAAGTGATTATTGATATAGTTAGATCATGCTTATAATGTTTTCTTTTAGTTGCATTTGTTCTTTTCTTCTTTTTCCCCTTCTTTTCTAACTTCTCTGATTTTATGTGAGTATTTTTATATGATTCCATTTTCCTCTTCTCTTAATATATCAATTTTACTTCTTTTTAAATTTCTTCTAGTGGTGGCCTTAGAGTTTGCAATACACATTAATATTTAACCTAAATCCACTTTCAAAATACACTATAACACTTCACAGGTAGTGCAGGGCCCTTATACAGAGTATTTCCAATTTCTCTTCTTGTCCCTTATAATATTGCCATCATTCATTTCATTTATACATATGTTCTAATCATATAATACATTGTAACTATCACTTTCAACATAAGAAAAAATAATAATCATAAATATTTATGATTCTAACAACAGTGCCCCCAAAATGCATGAGACAAACACTAGCAAAGCTGAAGAGAAATAGACATCTCTATAATAATAGTTAGAGACTTCAATATACTACACTCATCAAAAGGTAGAACATCTAGACAGAATATCAATAAGGAAAGAGAGAACTTGAATAATGTGATAATGAACTAAACCTAACAGACATACACAGAACATTGCACCCCAAAACAGCAGGATATACATTCTTCTCAAGTGCACATGGATCACTCTCTAGGAGGGATGACATGTTGGGTCACTAAACAAGTTTTAATAAATTTAGAAAGATTGAAATTATACAAAACATCTTCACTGACCATAATGGAATGAAGCTGGAAATCAGTAAGGCAGAGAACTGGGAAAATCCACACATATAAGGAAGTTAAATAACACACCTTTAAACAATCAATGGGTTAAAGCAGAAATTGAAAGGGAAATCAGTAAATATCTTGAGAAGAAAGAAAACAAACACAACATATCAAAACTTATGGGATGAAGTGAAGGCAGTGCTGAGAGGGAAATTTATAGCCCTAAATGTTTACATTAAAAGTGAAGGAAGAAAGAGATAAAATAGAAAACCTAATTGCACACCTAGAGGAACTAGAAAAAGAACAGCAAATGAACCCCAAAGCAAGCAGAAGAAAGAAATAACAAAGATTAGAGTAGAAATAAATAAAATTAAGAATAGGAAAACAATAAAGAAAATTAACAAAACTAAATATGGTTCTTTGAAAAGACCAATAAAATTGACAAACCCTTAGCTAGACTGACAAAGAAAAAAACAAAGAAGGAAAAAATAAATAAAATAAGAAATGAGAGGAGGGACATTACTACTGACCCCAGAGAAATAAAAAAAGATCATAAGAGGATACTATGAACCACAAATTAGACAACCTAGATGAAATGGACAAATTCCTAGAAATTCATGAACAACGTACACTGATTCTAGAAGAAATAGAAGACCTCAACAGACCAATTACAGGTAAAGAGATTGAATTAGTCCTCAAAAACCTCCCAAGAAAGAAAAGCCCAGAACCAGATGACTTTACCAGGGAATTCTTTCAATCGTTCCAACAAGAATTAATATCAATCCTGTTCAAACTCTTCCAAAAAAAATGAACTGGAAGGAACACTACCTAACTCATTCAATGATAGTAAAATCACCCTAATACCAAAGCCAGATAAAGATATTACATGAAAAGAAAATTACAGACCAATTTCTCTAGTGAATATAGATGTAAAAATCGTCAGAAAAATACTTGCAACTCAATCCAACAGCATATTAAAAGAAGTCGCTTTTATCACACATTTTCAAGGGTGGTTCAATGCAAGAAATTCAATCAGTATAATATACCACATTAATAAATCAAAGGAGGAAAATCACGTGATCATCTTGATTGATGCAGAAAAGCATTTAACAAAATATGGCATACATTCTTGATAAAAACACTCTGACAGTGAGAAATAAAAGGAAACTTTCTCAACACGAAAAAGGTTATATATAAAAAAGCCAAAGCAAACATTGTGCTCGATAGTGAAAGACTGAAAGATTTCCTTCTGAGATCAGGAGCAAGTTAAGGATGCCCACTGTCATCCCTGTTATTCAATATTATGCTAGACGTTCTAACTATAGAAAATAGGCAAGAAAAAGAAATAAAAGGCATCCAAATTTGGAGAGGAAGAGGTAAAACTTTCACTCCTCACAGATGATCCTGTATGTAGAAAGTTTCAAAAAATCTACAACAAAGTTACTAAAGCTAATAAGCGAGTTCAGCAATGTGGGAGGATCCAAGATTAACACGCAAAAAAAATCAATATTGTTTCTGCACAACTCTGTGATAAAAGTGAGAGCCACTGAGTGTACACTTTGGATAGATTGTACAAGGCATGGGACTGTATAGCACAGTGAACCATGTGGTGGATGATGGACTGTGGCTAACAGGACAAATATGAGAGTATTCATTCATGAACTCTAACAAATGTACAATACTAATATACAGTTAATAATAGGGAGCATATGGGAAAATTATACCAAATGTATGCTATGGACCATAGTTAGTGGTAATAGTCTGATGATGTTCTTGCATAATCTATAACAAATGTTCCACAACAATGCAAGGTGTTGGTGGAGAGGTTTATGGGAATTCTGCACATTTTGCATGATTGTTTTGTAAGTTCACACATTCTCTAATTTAAAAAAATCCTAAAAAATTATGTTTGGACTATGGAATATTGATTGATTTACAGATTTAATGCAATCCAAATAAAAATTGCAACAGCATTTTTTCTGAATTGGAAAAGGTAACTATGAACTTTATTTGAAAGGTAAGGGGCCCTGAATAGCCAAAAACATATTGAAAACGGAAAACAAAATTGGAGAAATCATGCTACCTGACTTTAAAGCATACTACAAACCTACAGTGGTCAAAACTTCATGGTATTGACACAGAGGTAGACGTATTGACCAATGGAACTGAATTGAGAGTTCTGATATAGATCCTTGCATATATAATCAACTGATATTAGACAAGGCTACCAAGCCCACTCAAATGGGACAGAATGGCCTCTTCAACAAGTGGTGCTGGGAGAACTAGATATCCATATCTAAAAGAATGAAAGAGGGTGACCATCTCATACCCTATACAAATATTAACTCAAAATGGATCAAAGATCTAAGCATAAGAGCAAAGACCATAGAAGATAATGAAGGGAAGCATCTACGAGATGTTGTAATAAGAAATGGTTTCATAAACTTTATACCCAAAGCATGAGCAATGAAAGAAAAAAAAAATAGATAAGTGGAACCTTCTCAAAATTAAAAACTTTTTTGCTTCAAAGGTGTTTGTTAAGAAAGTAAAAAGGCAGTGTACTCAATGGGAGAAAATATTTAGTAAGCATTTATCCAATGAGGGCCTAATATCCAGCATATATAAAGAAATCTGACATCTTAAAAATAGAGACAAATAAAAAAATAAATTAATAAATAAAAAGACAAACAACCCACTTAAAAAATGGGAGAGAAATTTTAATAGACACTTTTCCAAAGAGGAAATACAAATGGCTAAAAAGCACATGAAAAGATGCTCAACATCTTTGTTAGGGAAATACAAATCAAAACTACAGTGAGATATCTTACACCTATTAGACTGGCAACTATTAAAAAAACAGAGAACTACAAGTGTTGGAGAGGATGTGGAGAAATAGCAACACTCATCCACTGCTGATGGGAATGTAGAATGGTGTAGCCATTGTGGAGGGCAAATAACTTGGTTTCTTCAAAACATAAGGAAAACAATGGATGGAGGAAGTACATATACATCATAAAAGACTTCAGTATCATATTACCCAATTGCAATTCTGGACTTTATTTGGATTCTGCTTCAAATTATAAAATGTATGAAACATCTGCCCCATGGGATCTAATCCTCCTCTCAACTGGAAGCAGAGAGGGCATCACCATCCCCAAATCCTCAAGATTGAGGAATGAACAAACATAAGGGGGGAATGCAACTATGGACTGGACTTATTATTATTCTAGAAATGGAAGAACTTGTAACATTGATATAAAGGCAGTGATCATCAGAGGTTCTGAGGGGAGGAAGAGGGAAGAATAGGTGTAATATGGGAACATAAGGCATTTTGGGGACATTGGAATTGTTCTGCATGACATTGCAATGACAGATACAGGCCATTATACATTGTGTCAAAACCTATAAAATTGTGTGGTGCAAAATGTAAACCACAATGTAAACTATAAACCATGGTTAGTAGCTGTGATGGTTAGGCTAATGTGTCAACTCGGCCAGGTAATTGTGTTCAGGTGTTTTGTCCAGCAAGCACTGGGCTAATTGTAATACAAGAACATTTATGGACTTTGGTCACCACTGAGTTTACTGGGTGGATAGCTGATTACATCTTCATCAATCAGGGAGATTGCCGTCAGCAATGGGTGATGCTTTTATCCAATCAGTTGAATGCCTTAAAAGGGGAAGTGATTTCAACATTCAGAGAGAATTTCCCAGCTCGTCTTTGGACAGCCAACTTCTCCCAGAAACTCATCATGGACCTTTCATTGGACTTTCATTGGAGTCCCTGGTTTGCACCCTGCCTGCGGAACCTGGGCTTGTGCATTCCCACGGTCGCGTGAGAGACTCTTATAAAATCTCATATTATTGACAGATATCTCCTATTGATTCTGTTTGCCGAGAGAACCCTGACTAATACAGCTGCAATGCTTCAATATGTCTTCAATTGTAACAAATTTACCACGTTAATTAGAGATGTTGTTAATGGGGAAAAATGAGGAGGGGGGGGCTATTTGGGAATCCCCTATATATTCAATGTAACATTTATGTAATCTAAAGCTTCTTTAAAAATAACAATAATAAAAAAATATATGTATAAAATAAGCAACAGAGTGGTGGAGTAGGAGAAATGTGGGAGAATGACTGGAAAGTTTTTAAAATCATTTCTTCAGGTATCCAAATGAATCTTCTCTGGTTTTAAAAATACACACACATACATATACCAGTACCTTGTTTTAGACATAAGTATTCTTTCTACATGTTGCATAAAAAATCATGAAGCCACAAGTGTGGAAATGTTTTTAATTAATAAATTAAAAGCCTTCTGCTTTGCTGTCAAAAAAGAAAATCAATTGACCATAGATGTGAGGGTCTATTTCTGAACTCTCAATTCAATTCCATTGATCAATATGCCATTCTTTATGCCAGTACCATGCTGCTTTTCCCACTGTAGCTTTATAATAGGCTTTACAGACAGGAAGTGAGGGTCCTCCAAATTTGTTCTTCTTTTTCAAGATGTTTTTGGCTGTTCAATGCCCCATAGCCTTCCAGATAAATTTGTGAACTTACAAAACAATCGTGAATTATGTGCTCTTTCACCACAGAGTTGTGCAGTCATTGATTCAGTAAATTTTTGAATGTTTGCCTTAGTCCAAAATAAAAAATCCCATACCCTCCCATTATTGACCTTTAGCATTAATATAGTACCTTCTTTGAATTGATACAGGAATATTACAATATTGCTGTTAACTATAGTCCATAAGTTACATTAATTGTATTTTTTCCTATGCATCACCATATTCTTACCACCTTGTAATAGTGACATATATTTGCTCTAGCCCATAGCAGAACTTCCTTGTATTTATACTATTAACCACAATCCTCATCCACCTCCTGGTTCACTATATTATTCAGTCGCTAGATTATTCTATAGCTTTCTTTCAATTGACATATACATCCCTAGATTACCCTTTTAGCCACAATCCCATTTTTAAACAAGCTCTGTTATACTCACTGTATTGTGTAACTATCAACTCTTTCCATTTCCACACCTTACAGTCAAGCTAATTAAAAAATCTACCTACATTAAGCATCAGTACCACTTCTCAGCCCTCATCTTGTCTATTTACCTATACTTTGGGTTTTAACTCCTTGTGTTTCTTCTTCATATTTAGTTCATATTATTGAGACCGTGCAATATTTGTCCTTTTGTGTCTGACTTACTTCTCTCAGCATAATGTTCTTAATGTTCATCCATGTTGTCATAAGTGCCCAATTTCATTTCTTCTTACAGCAGCATAGTATTCCATCACGTATGTAAAACACATTTTGTTTATCTGGTCATTAGTTGATGGACATTTGGGTTGTTTCCATCTTTTGGCAATTGTGAATAACACTGCTATGGACATTGGTGTGCAAATGTCTGTGTCATTGTTTTCAGTTCTCCTGGATATATTCCTAGTAGAGGGATTGCTGGTTCATACAGCAGTTCTATATTCAACTTCCTGAGGAACTGCCAAACTGTCTTCCACAGAGGCTGCACCATTCTACATTCCCACCAACAGTGAAAGAGTGTAGTTATTTCTCCTCATCCTCTCCAGCAAGTGTTGTTTTCAATTTTGTAAAAAAATAATGGCCATTCTATGAGGTGTGAGATGATATCTCATTGTAGTTTTGATTTGCATTTCTCAAATTAATGATCTTGAACATTTTTCATGTGCTTTGTTGCCGTTTGTATTTCTTCTTGGGAGACATATCTATTTAAGCCTTCTGCCCATTTTTAAATTGGATTGCATGCTCTTTCATTTTTGACTTGTATGATTTCTTTATATAGTATGGAAATCAAACCCTTATCAGATATGTAGTCTCCAAATATTTTCTCCCATTGTGTAGGCTGCCTTTTCACCTTCTTGACAAAGTCCTTTGAAGCACAAAAGTGTTTAAGTTTGAGGAGGTCTCATTATCCATGTTTTCTTTTGTTGCTCGTGCTTTTGATATACGTTTAAGAAACCACTGTGAAACAGAAAATTGGAAAAAAAGTTAAAAAAAAGAAAAGAAACCACTGCCAACCACAAGACCTTGAAGAGGTTTTTCTTAAATTTTCTCCTAGGAGTTTTATGCTTCTCACTTTTATATTTAGGTCTTTGATCCATTTTGAGTTAATTTTTGTATAAGGTGTAGATAGTGGCGTCTCGCTTTTGGATGTGGAATTTCAGTTCTCTGAGCATCATTTGTTGAATTGACTGTTCTGCCCTAGCTGGGTGGATTTGACAGCCTTGTCAAAAATCACTTGGCCATAGGTATGAGAGTTTTTTTCTGAACCATCAATTCAGTGCCATTGGTCTATATGTTTGTCTGTATGCCAGTATCATGCAATTTTTACCACTGTAGTTAGGTAATATGATTTAAAATCCAGAATTGAGAGTCCTCCAACCTCCTTATTCTTTTTAAAGATGTTTCTGGCTATTCGGGGCCTCTTACCCTTCCAAATATATTTGAAAATTAGGTTTTCCATTTCTCTAAAAAAGACTATTGGCATTGTTATCAGGATTGCATTGAAGCTGTATATCAATTTGGTAGAATTGATGTCTTAGCAATATTTAGTCTTACAACCCATGAACATGAAATGGGCTTCCGTTTATTTAGGTCTTCCTTGTTTTCTTTTAAAAATACAGTGTAGTGTTCTGAATACAAATTCTTTATGTCCTTAGTTAAGTTTATTCCTAAGTATTTGATTCTTTTAGTCACTACTGTAAATGGATTTTTTCCCTTGCTCCTCAGATTGCTCATTACTAGTGTATAGAACACTACTGATTTTTGCTTATTAATCTTGTTACCTGCCATTCTGCTGAACTTGCTTCTTAGCTCTAGTAGCTTTGTTATAGATTTTTTCAGGACTTTCTAGGTATAGGATCGTATCATCTTCAAATAAGGAACGTTTTATCTCTTCTTTTCCATCTTGGATGCCTTTTATTATTTTTCTTGCCTGATTGCTCTAGTTAGAACATTTAGCACTATATTGAACAACAGTGGTGACAGTGGGCTTCCTTGTCTTTTCCCCAAACACAATGGGAAAGCTTACAGTCCTTCACCATTGAGTACAATGTTAGTTGTGAATTTTTCATATATGCCCTTTAGCATGTCAAGAAAGTTTCCTTCAATTCCTATCTTTCAAGTATTTTTATCAAGAGAAAGTATGCTGTTTCTTGCCAAATGCCTTTTCTGCATCTAGATGAACATGTGATTTTTCTTCTTTGATTAATTAATATGGTGTATTACACTGATTAATTTTCTTGTGTTGAAACACACTTGCATGCCTAGTGTAAAAGCCACTTGATCATGATGAATAATTCTTTTAATGTGTTGTTGAATTTGATTAGCAAGTATTTTCTTGAAGGCTTCTGCATATATATATATTCATTAGGGAAATGGATCTATATTTTTCTTTTGCATAATATCTTTATCTGGTTTTGGTAATAGGGTGTTATTGGCTTTATAGAATGAGTTTGGTAGTGCTCCTTCCTGTTCAATTTTTTGGGACAGTTCGAGTAAGATTTGTATTAAATCTTTGACTCCTTGGTAGAATTGACCTGAGAAGCCATGTGGTCCTGGGCTTTTCACTTTAGGGAGTTGTTTGATGACTGTGTAAATCTCTTTACTTGTGATTGGTTTGTTGAGGTCTTCTATATCTTCTACATTTGTATGTTCATGGGAATTTATCCATTTCATCTACATTGTCTAGTTTGTTGGTATTCAGTTTTTCATAAATCCTCTTAAGATCTCTCATTTCTGTGGGGTCAATAGTAATGTCCTCATTTTCACATCTGATTTTTTTTGGATCTTTTCTCTTTTTTCCTTTGTTGGTCTAGCTAAGTGTTTGCCGATTTTGTCAGTCTTCTTGCAGAACCAACTTTTGGTTCTGTTAATTCTCTCTATTGTTGGTTTTTTTGTTTGCTTGTTCTCAATTTCATTTTTTCCTGCTCTGATCTTTGTTATTTCATTCCGTCTGTTTGCTTTGGGAATAATTTTCTAGTTCTTCCAGCTGTGTCATAAGGTCATTGATTTGAGCACTTTCTTCTTTCATTTTTAGTAGGTACAGGGATTAAACCCAGGACCTCATACATGTGAAGAATGTACTCTACCACTGAGCTACACCCGCTCCAGATCTTTCTTCTTTTTTAATGTAAGCAATAAGGGCTATAAATTTCCTTCTCAGAGCTGCCTTCTCCACATCCTATACTTTCTGATATATTGTGTGCTTGCTTTCATTTGTCTTGAGATATTTATTCATTTCTTTTGCAATTTCTTCTTTGGCCCACTAATTATTTGAGTGTGGTGTTTAATCTTCATATATTTGTGAATTTTCCCTATTTCTGCCTGTTGTTGAGTTTCAGCTTTATTCTATTATGACCAGAGAAAGTGCTTTGTATAATTTTGATCTTTTTAAATTTATTAATATCTGCTTTGAGATCCAACATATGGTCTATCCTGGAGAAAATTCCATGAGCACTTGAGAAGAATGTATATCCTATTGTTTTGTGGTGCAATGTTCTGTACATGTGTATTACGTTTAATTCATTTATCTAATTATTTAAGCTCTCACTTTCTTTATTGATCCTCTGCCCAGATATTCTATGCAATGATGAGAGTGGTGTGTTGAAGTTTCCAACTATAGCTATTTATCCTGACTTTAGCCAGCTGAATTGACTAATCAGTAGCTGAAGTTGGTGCCCAACTGTCTCTCCCTCCCCTGTTTTTGGGAAATGGAGTTTCCAATTCCATCCAGGGAATATTTCCTGAGGAGTCCTGTGCTGCTAGCTGGAAATGGGCACCAGTCTTTGTGGCATGGAGTGCTCTACTCATAAATATTCACTGCAGATGGAAGTCTCATTTCTTTCTTCCAAAGATGTTTAAGATGCTCTTCTGGTGTCCTGGGCCCCCCAAACTGGTGATTTAGATAGCTCTGGGTGATTACTAACTGCACTTTAGGATGACCTGACTCTTAGAACTTTTTACTCTGCTACTATCTTGCTCCTATTATCTGGTCAAACGATTTTTTGAGAAGGCTGTCAAGTCCACTTTACTGGCACAGAACCGTCTCTCCAACAAAGGGTGCTAGGAGAACTGGATATTCATTTCCAAAGAATGAAAGAGGACCCGTATCTCACATCTTATAAAACTATTAGCACAAAATGGATCAAAGAACTAAACATAAAAGCTAGAACCATAAAACTCCTAGAAGAAAATGGAGGGAAACATCAAGATCTTGTGGTAGGAGGCAGTTTCTTAAAACTTACACCCAAAGCATGAGCAATGAAAGAAAAAAATAGATAAATGGGACCTCCTCAACATACTTCTGAGCTTCAAATGACTTTTTCAAGAAGGTGAAAAGGCAACCTATTCAATGGGAGAAAATATTTGTAAACCACATGTCCAATAAGAGTTTAATTCCAAGGATAT
Organism: Cabassous unicinctus; assembly: GCA_029593785.1. Classification (NCBI taxonomy): domain Eukaryota; kingdom Metazoa; phylum Chordata; class Mammalia; order Cingulata; family Chlamyphoridae; genus Cabassous; species Cabassous unicinctus. The sequence continues at coordinate 5,434 of JAQZBX010030688.1, read as the reverse complement.
AAAAAGAGACCATACAAGTAAACAATAAAAATTCAGGCAACCCAATTTAAAAACAAGCAAAAACATGAATAGACATTATTATAAAGAGGAAATACAAATGGCTGAAAAGCACATGAAAAGATGTTCAACATCACTATTAAGGAAATGGAAATAAAAACTTCAATGAGATATCATTTAACACCTTATAGAATGGACACTATTAAAAAATCAGAAAACTACAAGTGTTGAAGAGGATGTTGAGAAATAGGAACTCTCCTTCACTGTTGGTGGGAATGCAGAATGGTACAACCACTGTGGAAGACAGTTTGGCAGTTACTCAGGAAGCTAAATATAGAACTGCCATGTATTCTAGTAATACAATGCTAGGCATCCATTCAGAAGAACTGAAAACAAGGATGTGAACTGACATTTGCACACCAGTTTTCATAGTGGCATTATTCACAATTGCCAAAGGATGGAACAACACATATCCAATACCAAATAAATGGATAAACAAATTATGGAATATACACATGATGGAATATTTTTCAGCTGTGAGAAGAAATGAAGCCAGGATGCCTATGACACCATGGATTAACAGTGAGGACATTAAATTTGGTGAAATAAGCCAAACAAAAAAGGACAAATATTGTATAGTCTCAGTAATATAAACTAAATACAATGAGTAAACTTATGGAGTTAAAATCTAGACTATAGGGTATCAGGAGATAAGAAAAGAATTGAGAAAGGGAAATTGATGCTTAGTGTCTGTAGAAGTTTTAATAAGGTTGATATTAAATGTTTGGAAATGAATAGAGATGATGGTAACACATTAGAGTAAGTAAAATGAAAAATCCTGATTTATAGATGTGATTGTGGCTGAAAGGGGAAGTCTAGGTTCATAAATATCAATAGAAGGAAAGCTAGAGAATAAATTTGGGATAGTATAGCATAACAAAACCAGTGGTGGGTGAGGAATATGTTTAATAGTACAAATAAAAGAATGTTCTACCATGAACTACAACAAATACATGTCACTATTATAAGGTGTTAATAATATGTTGATATATGAGGCAAGTACAACTAATGCAAAAAATGGGCTATAGTTAACAGTAATATTGTAATATTTTTTCATAAATTGCAACAAGGTACTATAACAATGCTAAGGTTCAACAATAATGTGTGTAAGTGAGTTGGGATTTTTCTTTTTGAAGTAGTGAAAATATTCTAATATTGACTATGGTGATGAGTACACAACTATGTGATTACAATGAGAGTCATTGAGTGTACACTTTAGATGGATTGTCCAAAACATGGGACTGTATAACACAGTGAACCCTGTTGTGGATGATGGACTGTGGTTAATAGTACAAATATAATAATGATCTTTCATGAATTATAACAAATGTACACCACTATTACAAGGTATTAATAATAGGGCAGTATATGGGAAAATACACCTAAATAAATTATGGAATATTTTAATATTCTTTTATCAATTGTAATAAAAGTATCACATTAATGCTAAATGTCCAAAATAGGGGGGTATACGAAAATGTTGTATTTTTATGACTTTTTGGTAAACCTACATTTTTTCTAATTTAAAAAATTACAATAATTAAAAAAACATTAAGCTAAGTGAAAGAAATCAGACACAAAATACTACATAATATAAGATTCCATTATATAAAATGTATATACAAATAAATTAATAGAGTTGGAATTAGATTTGTGGTTATATACAGCTGAGGAGGGATAGAGGGATTGGGAGGTGATTGCTAAGAAGTATGGGGTTTTTCTTTTTGGAATAATGAAAATTTTCTAAAATTGATGTGGTAATGGATGCATAACTCTGTGATTATAATAAAAGCCTCTGATTGTACACATTGGATGAATTGTAAAGTATGTGAATATATCTCAATAAAACTGCTTTTATTTTTTAAAAATGTAGAAAAATAAGAAAAAAAAGGAAGGAACTTCCTTAACATAATAAAGGGCATTTATGAAAAACCCATGGCTAACATCATATTCAATAGTGAAAGACTGAAAGCTTCCCCTCTAAAAGAACAAGACAAGGATGTTCAATGTCACGACAGTTATTCAACACTGTGATAGAAGTTCTAGCCAGAGTAGTTAAGCAAGAAAAAACAATAAAAGTCATCTGTTTTAGTTTGCCACAGTCTGTGATGGAAAAATACCAGAGATGGGTTAGCCTTTATAATGGGAATTTATTAGAGTAAAATCTTACAGTTCCAAGTCTGTGAAAATGTCCAAATCAAGGCATCGTCAGAGATGCTGTTTCACCAAAGGTTGGCTGCTGGTGATCCCGGACTCCTGCCATATGACAAGGCAAACTGGCGGCCACCCTGCTTTCTCTTCCAGGCTTACTTTCTCTCTGAACTCAGCTGTGGGTGATCAGGCATATGGCTCATCTCTTCAGCTTTGGACTGCCACATTGATTCCAGCCTCTAGCTTCTCTCAGCCTTTCAGGGTTTTTCTGTCTTTCTATGGCTGTAGGCAATCCTGGAGTCCTCGCTCACATGGCAGGGTGAAAAATAGCAGCTCTGCTCATCTCTCCTCTGTTTATGTAGGACTCCAGTGAGAGGATTAGGACCCACCCTGAGCCCCTCAAGCTAATCAAGAGCCTTTAATTACAGCAATCTAATTAACAGTAATCTAATAAAAAGTTCCCCTTCACTGAATCTATGCAAAAAGTCCCACATAAAATAGATTTACAGGAAGAGGGATGGGTTTGCTTTAAGAACAGGATTTGTTGGGGTCCACAAAAAACACAAAGCAGGACAGCATTCCAAATTGGAAAAGAAGTAAAACTTTCACTATTTGCAGGTGACATGGTCCTATATATAAAAAGTCCCAAAAAATCTATAACAAAACTATTAGTTCTAATAAACAAATTCAGCAAAGTGGCAGGATATAAGATAAACACAAAAAAATCAGTAATGTTTTTGTACACTAGTAATGAGCAATCTAAGGAGGAAATCAAGGGAAAAAATTCCTTTTACAATAGTAAATAAAAGAATCAAATACTATGAATAAATTTAACCAAGGATGTAAAGAATTTATACACAAAAACTACAAAACATTGCTAAAAGAAATCAAAGAAGACCTAAAAAAATGGAAAGAGAGTCTATGTTCATGTTTGGAAAACTAAATATCATTACGATGTCAATTCTACCCCAACTGATTTACAGATTCAACTGAATTGCAATAAAAATTCCAGCAGCCTTCTTTGCAGAAATGGAAAATCCAATTATAAAATTTATCTGGAAGGGTAAGGGGCCTGGAATAGCCAAAAACATCTTGAAAAAGAATAACAAAGTTGGAGGACTATACTTCCTGACTTTCAAGGACATTATAAAGCTACAATGGGAAAAACATCATGGTATTGGCACGAGGATAGACATTTTGATCAATGTAATCATATTCAGAGCTCAGAAATAGACCTTTACATCTATGGACAATTGATTTTCTTTTGGATTTTAATATATTATTAGAGAAGTTGTGATCTTACAAAACAATCATGCACAGCATGCAGAATTCCCATATATCACCCCTCCAGCAACAACTTGCATTGTTATAGGACATTTGCCACATATTATAAAAGAAAATCATCAAAATATTACTACTAACTATGGTCTATAGCTTACATTTGGTATATTTGTTCCATACACCCTCCTATTAGTAACACCATGTATTAGTATTGTACATTTGTCATGTTCATGAAAGAACTCTTTCATATTTGTACTGTTAACCGCAGTCCATCATCCACCATATGGTTCACTGTGTTAAACTGTCCCATATATGTCCAACTGATTTTTGACAAGGCTGCCAAGTACACTTAATTGGGAAAGAATAATCTCTTCAAAAAATAGTGCTGGGAGAATTGGATATCTGTACGCAAAAGAATGAAAGAGGATCCCTATCTCACACCATATAAAAAATTAACTCAAAATGGATCAAGGACCTAAATATAAGAACCAGGACTATAAAACTCTTAGAAGAAAATGTCAGGAAGCATCTTCAGGATCTTGTGTTAGACAATGGTTTCTTAGACATTATACCCAAAACACAAGCAATGAAAGAAAACATAGATAAATGGAACCTCCTCAAAATTAAAAACTTTTGCACTTCAAAATACTTTATCACAAAAATGAAAAGACAACCTACTCAATGGTAGGAAATATTTGAAAACCACATATCTGATAAAGGTTTAATATCCAAAAGTTATAAAGAAATCCTACAACTCAACAACAACTATTCTACAATCAAACAACCCAATTTAAAAATGGGCAAAAGACCTGAATAAGCATTTCCTCAAAGAGGTTATATGAACAGTTATAAAGCACATGAAAAGATAGCCAGCATCATTAGAGAAATGCAAATCAAAACCACACTGACTAGTAAGGCTACTATTAAAAAACAGAACACTACAAGTGTTGGAGAGAATATGGAGAAATAAGAACACTCATTCATTGCTGGTGGAAAGGTCAAATGGTGCGGCTGCTGTGTAAACAGTTTGGCAGTTTCTCAGGAAGCCAAGTTTAAAATTACCATATGATCCATCAATCTGCTACTAGGTATATACCCACAAGGACCGAAAGTAGGGACTCAAACAGATATTTGCACAGCAATGCTTATAGCAGCATTATTCACAATTGCCAAAAGATGAAAGCAACCCAAGTGTCCATCAACCAATAAATGGATAAACAAAATGTGGTATATACTTACAATGGACTATTATTCAGCTGTAAAAAAAAACAATGAAGTCCTAGTGTGTGCAACAACATGGATGAACCTTAAGGACATTATGCTGAGTGAAGTAAGCCAGACACAAAAGGACAAATATGGCTTGATGTCACTGATATGAAAGAATTATAATAAGCAAACTCATAGAGTTAGAGTGTAGAATATAGCTTACCAGGGAGGGGATAGATTGGGGTTAGAAAATGAGGAGTTGATGCTTAATTTGCACAGAATTTCTATTTAGGTTGTCGTAAAGGATTGGAAATGGATGATGGTGATGGTAGCACATTATTTTGAGTATAATTAACAGCACTGGATTATATAGGTGAATGTGGTTAAAAGGGGAGACTTTAGGTTGTATATGTTACTAGAATAAAAATGAAAAGATAAAGCTTAGGGCTGTATAACACAGTGAACCCTCTTGTATGTGACAGACTATACTTTACAGTACAAGTTTAAGAATATCCTTTCATGAATTATATCAAATGTATGGCACTAATATAAGCTGTTAATAATAGGGTGGAATATGGAAAATATACCTAATGAAACCATGGATGATAGTTAATAATACTATTTTAATAATTTTTCATCAATTGTAACAAAGGTAACTACTGTTAAAAAGTTAGTACAATTACAAATAGTGCTATCATCAATGTACCACACCAATGCAAGATGGTGGTGGTGGGGTGGT